>BOPP01000244.1:293063-312782 GCA_017312745.1 Gryllus bimaculatus
GCCGCCGCCGCCGCCGCCGTGAGGCTTCTCGGCGCAGTTGACAGGCCGCGTCCATCAGGTGCTTCGGTGTTCAGGGGGGCAGCGCGGGGGCGGGGCGCTTTCGCATTCCTCCTCTCGCCTCCTGCGTGCGCATGACGTAACGGCCGCCGACTCACTCTTCCACCTTCCAATATAATGGGGACTGGGCGATGAAACGAGGACTGGCTCGACCTGCTTCCCTTGCCATATGGCATTGCTACCGCGTGCAGTGGACGTGCACGAGGCAGAATAAATCTTTTTTTTTTCTGCTTGTGCTAGATTCCTGAGCAGGTACGGACATTTTCTTAGCTGTTATGGCAAGATAGGTTATTGAAATGATTTGTCTGATTCGACAAGAATGTGGATTTGATTACTCGTATTAAACTCAAAGAGTAATCGCTGACATAAATCTCTTTGCGAGTACCTGCTCGACGCGAGCTCTCGTTGGCTTTCTGCACCCAAGTCTTAGTGAACTACTAGCGAGTGCAGTCCAAACGCAATTGTTGGTAGAATGGCATCTTCCCATTCCATAATGAAAGCCATTTCTTTGCTCGATCTCTCATTTTTAGTCTATAGTATATTTTTACATTATCTTTTAGTACTTACAAAACAATTATATTCCTTTTAACTTGTGGACAAAGAGAACGAAGATAAGCGAGATCCTTTTTTTGGTTTGAAATTTCTGAAAACAAAACTCTTGGTGTAAGCATATTTAAAGATAATAATATTCACGAAATGCAATATATGCTTTTTTAGATATATGCAATTATTAAAAATCAGATTTCAAGTAAAAATATGAAAGCACGTAATGTACTGATAATAAAACATCATTAGACCGATGTTTCCACAAGATTTAGTAAGAATTATATGAGTTTTTCAAGTGTCTGTTTTACCCTACAGTGTATTCATGATTATTTGTAACTTCATTTGACTATAGCATATATGTAGTAATTATACTTAAATGTATGCCTATTTTTATTCGTATTTACATGTCAACTTTCGAGAACAAACAATGCAATAGAAACCGTTTCACATCTGAAGGTAGAGGGGCTATTTGCCGTCGGACGCGTTTGCATAAGGACAATGTTAGAGCTATGTGGTAGTATAAGTGTAAACATTTAAATCGCTGAATTGTTTGTTATGTTGTGCTAAACTATACTACTATAGAGCTTCAAAGCGTCACACTGTTGTTGTTTCTATCTGACGTTTCGGTAATCGTGTTGTAGCCTTCTTCAGAGCTGTACTGCTGCCAAGGTGCTAGCGTGTCGCGTTAATGTAGGAGAGGGTGCATTGGCCGATTGGGTGCATCGGCGACCAATAGGAGAAGGGCAGGTGGGCGTCGGAGAGGGATAAGAGCGATCCCGTGAGACCAAATAAAGTGTAGGGAGGGAGGTGGGGCGGAAGGGGAAAAGGAGAGAAAACTGAACAGGTTGGACATGCGCTAGATGAATCTGCGAGGTCGGGGACCGGCGGAAATGCCAAAACAAAACGGGCCAATAAGCGGCCGCGTCTTGCTGGTGGCAACGACCCGTCTTCAGGTGTTGCTAGAGCGGAGCTCATCATCTCTGTTGAGGTTTGTGGGCCTCCTGGAGATTTCTTCTTTCTTGGTCCAACACGCCGCGGGAACGGGTTACCTTGTTAATTACCACGAGACCCGTACTATATCCACGAAATGCCGGTAGTGGTCTCGTTAAATCAAAGAGGCATTAGAAGTCTCCAAAAGGTTCACAAACCTTATCAGAGATGATGGGCTCCGCCTTAGCATCACTTGGAGACGCCCCAATCACCCTCTCCTATATTAATGCGATACGCTAGCCTCGCAGTTAAAGCTCTGAAGAAGGCCACAAGAAAGCTAGACGAGATTCTCTTAAAACTAAGGAACGGTCACGCATTAAAAGGACAGTTCTTTACTTCAACCATCAACTCCCATTTCAACAGATAAATAATGGAAACCAGAAACATTATCAAATGGCTACCACCCAACTACCCTCTAGATGACAAAACCGACCTAAAAGAAATGCCCTCACGTGACAAAACCAGACTTAAAACCAAAATGTCCTAACTGCCACTTTGACTACTATGCTTTTGAACAAATATGCCCTTACATAATAAAAGCGTTATTCTCATGACCACACGGACCAATCGACAGGTACAGGGACGCTTCTGCAGATGTTGGTACTTAGACAATAAATAGAGACAGAGAAATGATTGAATAGACTAATAAAAAGACTGAAATACCCAGACAAAAACCATATCACTCCTTCACTAAATTCACCATAACCCCCTAACCCACCTTCAACAAAACAACCCGCCATTAATTCAAAATTTATCACGACAACAATTGACCAACCCAACTACACCCGCCACAAAATAACCCATCATTACCTGAAAACAAAACAACCCGTCTTTCTGACAATCACCCACACTTTTGGACCCCATCCCCATATGAGAGAATAGGGTGCGCTAAACCAAGAAGAACCAACGAAACAAGAACCTATTCATGAAGAATACCGAAAGGAACACGCCAAAGAAAAGGAAATGGAGGATCGCCACAACACGATAGCCGAAACGTCCGCTCGATCAACTGAGTCGCGGCGCATCCCGGATAGCCAAGTAATCGCTAGTAAAACAGTGGTGTTTACGTGTCTTTTAAAGGGGCGTGGTTGCCTTAATATTAACTTACATAATTCATATAAACTTATCATAACCACTAGTTTCTGTGAATTTATGAAAAATACTGTCTTAATGTCTTTAAAACTTATGAAGTCGTTATTAGTTTACTAGTATGCTATTTTTCATTTAATTGCTGTTTATCATTTTAAATTCTAACACTCGCCTCTGGGTTATTATCATTCTTGAAATATATACAAACGAGTGCAATATGGCTTACCAATAGAATCCATGTTTCGACGTATCCCAGATATCAACACGAATGTTAAGTCTTCAAAGTGCCCATTGTCAAATTCGGAGAGTGCAGTAAAGTGCCGCGTGTAGAACCAATTGAGCACCCAAAGGTTACCTATCTTGGAGGTAACAATTACAATTATGAGCACATACAAACGTTATAATCTTGTTGCAAACACTAAAATTACGTCAAGAACGTGTTACGTGTTATTTGCTTGGAGTTTATTCACGTGCTTTTACATATCTTCGCTTAGACACTCGGCTAATTTCTCTTCACACGTTTAGTACACGCATGCCAGCATTGAAAGAGTACACATTACCTGGACGGCTAATATATTTTTAATAATGCAGCGACTCTGTATTACGAATAACAAGTCTTGACGCTAAGCGAAAGCTACTCTGCCCCCTGTAGAAAAACATACAGCGATCAACGATTGGTCTTGGCTCGCGTTTCAATAAAACATGTATCAAGCAAACTGGAATCTTCTAGAAATTGAACTTCCTTAAAATCATCTAATACCCGTCCAGTCGGTACTGCGCTCTGATAGCTACGCTGAAAAGTACTGTAGTTTAAAAGTACAATA
This sequence comes from Gryllus bimaculatus, assembly GCA_017312745.1. Taxonomy (NCBI): domain Eukaryota; kingdom Metazoa; phylum Arthropoda; class Insecta; order Orthoptera; family Gryllidae; genus Gryllus; species Gryllus bimaculatus. The sequence continues at coordinate 296,570 of BOPP01000244.1, forward strand.
TTAGTTTTGCGCTTTCTTCCTCTTTTTTTCAGTGTCGCAGCTTTTGGAGAAAAATAAAACTTTGATTGGATTTGTCTCCAGGATGTCTTATAATGTTTCATGAGAGGTTAGACGCTAAAATTTAAAAGGATGCAAAAGCAGAATGTGGTAACAATAACGTTTTCTTCAACAATATCACAACGAGATCCTTCACATATCTAGTAACGTTACCATTACGCTTATCTGCACATTACTTCTCATTTCACACAATTAATTTCGAATTTTTACATTATTTTTCATATTACACAACACTTTGTATTGTGTAAAATGGCGATAATAAATATTAGTTACATTACAGAAATATTTTTTCTCTTATTTTTTCTCAGAAACATTTATTGATGATGTAAATCATCATTTTGAAGTACACTGCGGAAACCTTCATGTTATTTCTTTACAATATTTGTTTGAAAGTATACATTTTTATTTCATACTCATTATCATTAAGGAATGAAACTTGAAGAAAAAAATGAATTTTTGGAATGTAGAAGCCGCTTCTAAGATTTTCAGGGTACAGATAAAATGTGTTGGCTGGGCTATCCGGGACGAGCCGCGTCAATGTCATGGCGGCTACCATGATATAACGTTGACCACCATGACATCGACGCGGCTCGTCCCGGATAGCCCAGCCAACATAAACTCCGGCCGCGGAAGCCTACGCAATCACAGATAAAATGTATCAGACAGAATGTTTCACCATTTTTAAGTGCAAAATGATTTTCTTTTGGAATTAATAAATATTCTAATTCACCCTTTTTTAATTTAACTGAGTGACCTTTTAATTCTCTCTACGCCAGAATTGTGTTGATTTAATGAGAATTGAGAAGAGGATATGTTTGGGTATGAAGGATGGTGACATAGCATCTGATGGTGTTGTGCGCTCACTCTCCCGACAAAATTGTTTCCAAACCGGGCATGGAAGGAAAATGGAAACAAGGCTTATGAAAACCTGTTAGTAAAACAAATTTTCAAAATAAAATCTACATTCTGTGTGTGCCTCTTGACATGTTCAACTACTGACACAAAGAATACGTCTGGAAATTTATTGTACTCAAATACACCTGATAGTTTCAAGGGTTTAGGAAATTTCGAAATAATAAGACACGTTAAATTAGTACTTAAAACTTCCATCTCATTGAATGCAGTCTAAAATGAAAAGACTAAATATAAGTGACATGGAAAAACACCAAAGAAGAGCGAAGCTGGAGATTTCAAAAGAGAAAACAGAGAAGGAAGATAGTGAATAAGACCAAGAATTTCATATTTTTCCCAAGTGTGCGTATCTCGTATAATAACAGTTAGTGATTAACTAACTTGTGTAAATAATGAGTAGCATTAAAAATATTTACATTATCATACAATTATGATGAGATCTTGGAATATTCTGCTTTCAAGAAAGGGTAATTTTAAAATAAATGTGTTACATTTGTGACATTAAAAACTTGTCTTATAAATAACGTCATATGACTTATAATCCTTCTAAACACCGGAATAAAGTAAATTCTTTAGATGTCTAAAAATGTCATGTAAAAATTGTTTAAGCAGAGAACACATGAATCACGTTCACTGATGTTATGAACTTGATCCAAAACCACGACTCGCAAGCAAGATTCATTTGTATACAAAACTAAAATCCGAATCGACTAAATCTCAATCGCGCCAAAGTGTTCGAAAGTGTTCGAAAGTGTTCGAAAGTGTTCGAAAGTGTTCGAAAGTGTTCGAAAGTGTTCGAAAGTGCTCGAAAGTGTTCGAAAGTGTGCGAAAGTGTCAGACATCAGACATCAGACATCAGACATCAGACATCAGACATCAGACATCAGACATCAGACATCAGACATCAGGCATCAGACATCAGACAACCGACAACCGACAACCGACAACCGAGAATCGAGAAACATACAACTATATACGATGTACGATTTACTAAATACCATGTAAGATATACCATATACCTGAAATTATATATCATGTTTTATATAAAATAGCAGTAAGCTGTTTTTTGTCTTTGCAGGTAGATCGTTTCGACCGTTGGCATTCGGACCGAGTTGCACTTTCCACCGCACAGGCTTTGCAACTGTTAACAGCGTGCTCAGCTACCGTTCACAGCCGCCGTCTATCTGTCTTGGCTTAGCCCTTCTGAAGGGCTTCCGATAGCCTGTCGACAACTCAAACGTGCGCTACGCGGATTTTGAGTCCAAATTATTAAAGAGCGCATTGCATGGCGCCGCGCCGCGGAATATTCGGCGCGCGAGCCGCCCGCGCTGAGGGTCCTTGGTCGAGTGCGAGTTACGCAAGAGACCACTTCGCCACCGCGTTCATCTGTCTTTGGAAAGAGTTGAATAATGCTGTCAGATTCTTCGTTTGAAATGACTATTTATTGCGCATTTTTATTCGTCAGTTCATTGTTTAAGTAGTCAACAATGTACAACGGCGCGTTTACAAACGAGTTGTGTATTTGTTAGTAATACCATCAAATTTTCATAAATATATGTTGATCTCGCGGTAGTATTTTATGTGAGACGAGTGTGAAATGCGAGTCGAGATAATGGATGGGTGACCGTGACCAAATATGTACCTTATTTGACAATGCAAAGTTTTTGTTTCGTAGGAGCGAATATTTTTTGGTATCAAATTTTTCTTAAAATGCTTATTTATACATTTATTTATATTTTAACTTAGTATAAAAGAGGATGGAGGATAGATATATTGGATATAAAAAAATCGCGCACAGTTTGTTTCTGCATCATGCCTTTTTGTGTTTGTACTTTTATTTAATTATTTGGCACCTGAATATCTCACCTATCCCTCTAGTTGCGTCACTGGAAATGTGACATCTTATTTCTCACTCTCTTGTATAAATGAATGACTAACTAGTAATAGCTACATATATGATGCATAGATTTGATAGACGTCAACATGTAAATATTTTAAAAAGCAAGCAGAACTCCCTTCGATCCGAAGGGTCGTGGTTTCGAATGTCGTCTTGGGCATGGCTCTATGTCCCTTGTCTCTCATGTATGTGTTGTTGCGGAGGGCCTCGCATTCTACCGACCCTAGATCAGAGGAGCTTGCAAGTGTGTTTGTGTCTTAGTGTAAGGTCGAATATTCGTCCCATCGGCAAGTAAAGAGTACCCGACTGTCGACTGGATAAAAGCCTTAGAAAAAATACAAGTCTAATTATCAATACAATGCTACACAAGAAATTAAATTTAAATGTCGATTATCCATTGCAGTTGTAAACCGAACAGCAAGGAACCACGGAAAATTGATATGAACTCAGCGTATGCACATTGTTGTGGTGGTATAGAGAGTAAAGCAATGTTACCATAAATTTCATACTAATATTCAAATCACTCATTTATTTATATTGCTCACGTTCATATCATATATGATGAATTAACGCACATGAAAGACATATTTAGCAGTAATTACATCATATTTGTGAAGTCATTATCAACAACAGCGGCATCAATGTATAGCCTAAAGTATAGCTTAGTACACTGAAATCAGTTTTCTTCTCTAAACAGTAGGATTTGAAACCGTCAAAGAAACTCCACTCTATGATCACATTCTACATACACCACCGCCCAATATGAACGTGTTGCCCATAGCATAAGCCTCCGTGTGACACTTGAGAGAGGAAGCAGGGGACGAAGCGACAGAGACGAAAGAAAAAAACCACGCTGTATCCGCACTGCGCCTGGCAGGGGGGGGGGACGCGATGCGGGAAACGCGGTCAGCGAATGCGTTCGCCCGTTCACTGTTCACCTGATTGCAACAGCTGTCGATGCACTAATATTAAGCGCCCCGGATCACAGAGTGGGCGGCCTCTGAGGCATCGCGTGCCCCCTCCAACGACCCCCCCCCCCAAGCGACATAATGCGCAAATCAGGGAATGAGCAAGAGGGATACATTATTAATTAGCAATGGGAACATAATGCACTATTTGAAAAACGTGCGTGCCTCTTATCTTCAATTAAGCGTGTATCATAATGTCAGATGTCGGATGTATTTGGCCTCTGTTCATTTCAATAAAAATACGCCAACGAACAATAAATAAAATTGGCCTTACATGGTAATGTCGATACAGCAATTTAAATGTATTTGTCCTAATGTGAACAAAAACATTGTAGTTAGCATTCTATATTACTCATTACCATTTATATTCATTAGAACCGATTGCGTCCACAATTGATTACTCAAGGGAAATGCGATAATAAACTTTCATTCAAAAAAATAATGGTTTTTCAATCGCCTGGTTACCATTCACAGTATAAATACCTCTAATACTAATACACAATGAATATTTCATATAATTTTTGCTGTGAATGTATAAATATTAATGTTGTAACCTCGGAAAGTCAAATATTGTAAGGACAAACTGCATAAAGTGATCATATTTTATGGCGTTTTCAATTGAGAAATCATGCGTCATGTGTATTTTTTTATATTTTTACTGTTTTACGATACGTTTTATTATTTGTTAATGAAAACTAGATGCCGGTAAAAAAATGTGCCGACCGAAAAAAAACCGACGGAAGCTTTCCAAATCCATTATTAAGATTATGTCATAATTAAAAATTAAATAACTTGATTTATCTACAAAAAAACTAATCGACGTTCAAAACCCAATTACTCTTCTGTTGTGTCTCACATTGTCGATTCAAATTGAAATAGATGACAATAAAATTTGTTCCGCAATGAAACAAAATTCATTCCCTTTAGTTATCCTCCTTCGATATCACCGAACCCAATTAGTCATCTTTCACAAAATATTAACAACTGGCGCATTGTGCTTTCGGAGATAGCGCGGAATATGACAGCGCCAATCAGCAGCGCCCCGCAACCACGTCAGTGCCATTCCGGCTGCGGTCACTTAGGCGGCGGCGCCGCGCTCCGTTAGCGACCCCTGGCGGCGGCCGCTCGTGCCGGTGCGCCCGCGCTCCCGCGGGAACTGGGGCGAGGTGCAAATCGGCTGTCCGAAGCGCCCTCCCTCGCCCCCGCCCTCCGCCCGCCATGCCCGCCGCCTTCAAACGGCGGGCCGTCCTTCGTCCCAACCGACCCCGACCGCTCACGCTGCCCCCGTACTTCTCCCACCTCACCTCGCCCACGTCCCTTTGTCCATCTCTGCTTTCCTCGTTGGCTCTCCTCACACCGCCTTAAGACCTCTTACCATATTCTCCTCTCTCCATCATCCCACACCAACCCGGTCTCTGCAACGAACAGTAACGCTCCTGGCCATTGTCAAGCCAAAAAACTGCTCCAAACCCCCCCCCGCCGCTCCCATCTCATTCAATTTCACACCGACCCACTTCCTCTCTTTGTATGGTGCCAACATGACAACGCTTAACCGCCCCTCGGCACGCCCACCTCGACCCACTTCATCTATTTTCGCTCACTGTACTCCACGACACACTCACTGGCTTCTAACCTCGTCCTTCCTTCCCCTTCATTGTTCCTCGCCGACACACGCCCTGCCCGTCTCTCCTTGCCCCCGCCTGCCACAACTCCATCAACGACCCACTTCGTAAATGTTGCTTCCCCCAACCCACCTTCCAAAAATCGCTCCATTCTTCATCATCTCGCCCATTACACAGTCTGAATTATCACAGCGCCAGCATTACCGCTGTCTCTGTGTTAAAAGTCTCAAGGTAGAGTCGCTGCAAACTAGATAGCTGGGGCGAAATCAGCCGTAATCTGGAGAATTCTAGAGGTTGTTCCGATTGTTATTTTACGATGGATTCTCGTATTGTTATCAGGCAAATGCCAGAGCAGTACCCTCACGGACCGCGCGAGATATTTCCTTACGATTCCTTGTCCTGTTGTCTCCTCTTACCCACGCACATTTACACTTACATGTACTACACTAACAAACATATCTGGAGGCCAGTCGAGAGCTTCGAGCTTGGCCAGGCTGTGGCGGTGCTTTGTTGGTGGTGGTGGAGAGGGAAAATCTCCTACAAGTCAACATCTAGGTCAGCACCGGATCTCCATTACCCAGCGGAGGCGGAGGACACCGCGACCTCTCACGATAAACCTTCACTTCACTACCGCGAACAATGACTAGTTAACGTGCTCGGAACATAACCATCGCATAATAATCTCGCCCCTCTTCTTCGGCTCCATTTCCTACATCCGCCCCACAGCGCCTCGAAAGCCTGGCCTCGCTCTGCCCCAACCCCATCCACGTCCGCCAGCCCGCTCACCGCGCCACATCGCGGTGGTCCGTCTGATCTCCACCCACCCCCAACCTGACTTTACACCGTTCATCGCAATTTCGCTTCAATGTTCTTCGGACCGCCACTTCCACAAAACGCAAAGTACTTCTTTCATTGCCCGTCTCCTTTTGGCCCCTCCCTTGCGGCTCGGTCAATTCCCGTACCAATTGCGCCTTTTCTTCCACCGTCTTTATCCATACGTTATTTTCCTCTTTCCTCAACACTGTCCTGTTGGCACGAACCGTTCCTTCTCCTCCTCGTCACTTCTACCTCTTCCTGAACCCTGCCTTTCTCCTACCATGAGCAAATTGCTCCATACTACCCATCCACATTTTCTCTCCTCCACCTTTTCTGGGGGCATCTGCCCTGCGTGGGTGCCAAGTCTATTTTCAATCTGCTTATGTATTAATTCTCCGCTGTCTACCATTTCGGTGTATACTCATTCCTACAGTTTCTGTGCAATGCTCTCAACGTTCAGTTACATAAAAAAACTCCTACTAGGACGCAGTCTGGTCATTTTTCCTCTCTTTGCCTCCTCCACAAGACCCCGCTTTCCACCTCTTAGGCACATTGTGCAACCACATTTGACGAAAAAATCCTTTCAGTGCACTTGAAGGAACATACGAGTGCAATTCAGTCCATGTCGCCTTTCACTGCTTTCCAGGGCCCCCCTACGCCGTGACCTGCGGCAGGAAGCCTTGGGGCGGAGGCGGGGTGACGTGGGCCCCGTTGATCCTGTCCGAGACTGTCAGGCTTCTCGAATCGATGGGCGCCGCCCGCAAGGACGAGAGGCGGTTATGGAATCGACGAGTGCCAGGGCACTGTGGCAAAAGGTTGCATAGGTAGGACAGGAAACAGCAGTTGCGACGGTGGGGGTGAAGGTTATATCTGATTCATTAATTGATTATTTAGGGTTTCCGGGCTCACAGCTACTATGATCATTAGTCCCGAACATATTTTATCTTGATAGGTGGCGATGTTTCTTCCTTGCTGGAACATGAGATACAGCGTCGATATACACATCGGCTTACGGGGTTTCCCGTTCTGGTATTTCCACCAACGTGTCACTGATTCATCCGAGAGTAGGTCTATGTTATACGTAAAATTGTGTGAAGTGGGGAGGGGACGAGAGAACAGGGATGAATCAGTAAAGTGCCCGGTTCATTTCCCAGTACAGGGTATGGTATGGTATGGTATGGTATATTGCAGAAAAACACACATTTCTAACAATTATAAAATTCGGTTGCTACAATGCTCCTACAAGCAGCTGAATTTGAATCTACCCCTTCTAGATTGTGTTGAAAATCTGCTATGTTTAAGAGCAAACCCTACCTACCTCCCGGTCAGTGATTCTACAGAGACAAAGGTAGTACTACCTTTTCTCCACCACAGCCGGTGGAAATCTATTGAAGAGCGCCAGGGTGCTAATAGTCTACAGCGAAGGCGCCAACGTGACAATTGAACCTCTACATTCTTGTGAAGTCGACGTTGGCAGCAGTAAAGAGACGACCAGCGGATCCCGAAACAATTTGCACGATCGGCAAAATTGAGGAGCTGACTCGCCTATTAGTTTGGGAAGAATTTTTTTTGACATAGCGAGTTTCCAATTGAAAACAGAACTTTCAGCAGAAAAGTTCATAAGTCCTGGAGAATCCAACTTCCCTCTATTTGATCCTGCCTTCGTCAGATTAATTTCCCTCTCCAGCAGATATAGATTTATACTTTTAGAATGAATTACCGATAAGTAGTCGACAAGATGCAGCTTTAGAACTTCACAAGCCACGAAAATATCATTTCCAATAAACTTCACATAATTCTTGTCAAGAAAGAATCTAAATATTACGTTATCTAAAAGAATCCGATGTATTTTTGAGGTGCCAAATGACTAAGAATTACGAATATTAGGTTCTTTTTGATATGTCTATAAGTAGTATAGCGTCGGAGACTGTAGAATTTCCAAATGTACATTTAAATCAACAACTAAGAATAAAAGAGAGAGCAAAATAAAACAATATAAGTGGCGTACAGCAGCAAAAAAGCTGATAAACAAAATAACACAACATTGTTTTCCAAAAAGTACCTTGCGGACGCTCTTCAATAACATAAAATAAAATATTAAATATAATTAATAAAATAATAAAACAAAATATACAAAACGGTCAATAGCTGTATTAAAGCTGTTTCAGAGGAGGACAAGAAAGTGACATGCGGAAGCAGCAGTTTGGTAACATTAACGTAAGTCGCGTAATGTAACGTAACGGTGGGGTAGAGAGAGCGGCGAGCGGGCAGTGGAGGGGGCGGTGCGAGTGGTCGCTCGCAGGGAATGTGTAGCGACAGGGCCGGGGCGGGGGCGGGGTCGGCGGAGCAAGCTGAGGACCCGCAAGTGCACTTCAAGGCGGCGGCGGCGGAGGGGCCAGTTTCGTCGGCGACCCGCCGCGCGCAACCACCGGCCATGCGCCTCCCGCCTGGCTGCTGCTGCCTCTGTGCGCGGGCGCCGCCCTGCTGCTGGGGGGCGGCGACGCACGGGCGCTGCGGGCGCGCGCCCACTCGCCGCCCGGCCCCGACGGCGCCCAGCAGGCGCGCCCCGCGCGGACTCGCCGCAGCGGTGGGCAGCGGGGCGGGGGCGGCAAGCCCTCCTCCTAACACTGGCGCAATAGGGATTACTCGGTAACGAAATCATTTCAAGAGAGACGGAACATGCTTTGGTACAGCTGGCAGGCAGTGCAGCTTCACCCGATGTTTTCACGAGACGAAAGAGGGTACAGTTTCGAATCCTGCAGCTCTCGTTGGCGACGCTCAGAAGTGAAACCGTCAATACTGAGGATCACTATGAGGACGTAACACCAACCAAGAATACAACTAAAATAATACTTCAAAAAGATGTTGAATGAGAAAGTTGCGATTCAAACGGAAAATGGAAAAGAGGCATGGAGCACCCCAAGTTATCGCGCGCAAATTCAACTATCCCGCAACATTTAGATCAAATAAATCCTAATGGAAGCGCACCGCCTCATTCAAAGCAGGAAAAATCTCGAGAGGCGACGCGCAGGCGACAGCTTCCGTCTTCAAGGCGCCGGCTCCCGGCGGGGGCACACAGGGCCTCGGCGCAGATCAGCCGCAACGACGACGAGGACGCGTTCGGCGCGGGCGGGGCGGGCGGGGCGGGCGAAGCGGGCGACGCGGGGCGGGACCCCCCGCGGCCGCGCGCCCCCCTGGGGGGAGGGAGCCGCCCCCGCGCCGCCGCCCGCGCCGCCCCTGCACTTCCCCGAATCGCCCGCGGGCGAGGGCTTCCGCGTCAACGACCTGGGCCTCTCGGACGGGGTCTTCATGTTCAAGTACCTGGGCTCCTTCCTCTCCTGGATGCAGCCCTACGACTTCCCCGTGGGTGAGTGCCTGCGCATTTATGTGCGTTTCATCTATTATTACAACATTCGGCATAATAATATTGTTGCTATCCATTCCGTTGCCAGGATGAGGGAACAATAGTTTCACAATGTCGGCAAACTAATTTAACTATTTATTTGACCGAACACCAATTCAACAATCCCAATATTTTAAGTATGATCGTGAATTCAAGATTTTTTTTTCATTGTTTCTGATGCTGAAACTCGACCACTTTAGAGAACAGATTCAGGCTAAGAAATCAATGCATAGTACAATCTGCTCTTTCAAAGTAGATGTTCTCTCTTCGATCTTTTTGAAGTATCTAGCTGCACAGATAGAACTTTTACATTTTTTTAAATTTATGGCTATCAAATGTTTGCTGCAAATTTAGGAATATTAGGAATTATGGGATTGGTTGTTTAAGTTGGGCATAACTTCTTCTTAGGAAGACTAGAGTGGATTCTAGTCTTGGAAGACTAGTTCTAAGTAGAAGTGGCAGCATGTAAAGCTAGGCTTTAAATCTTTATAATTAATCTGATTGCATCTTCTGTTTCTTCCTGAACGTTTCGGGCCTCAAAAACAATTTATTGATTTGAGACCTTATTGTATTACTAGAATGTCCATATTCTTACTGAGAAGTTTGCTTTCTATTATTTGGCATTTTTTCTCGCCTTCTTAAAATATGCTTTATAATGAGTCCTGAATTTATCCTAGTGTTTATTTCTGCATCCCTGAATTTAGCCCTGTACTTTATTTTTTTATCCCACACCTGTGTTGTTGTTTTTTTGAAAAATAGCTGAACCATATGGATAAATACAAAATGAGTGGAATGAAGGAAATTAATTAAGTAACTTGTGTACTAGATTCGCGAATGAAGCGTGTAAAGTTAACTGCAACTGTATTGGAGTGTAAAATGCGTTGTACATTTTGGGTTACCAGGACTCATGTTGTTTCATGTTAATCGCAAGAGCCGAATGTCGGAACCTTGCTGTTGGCCAGAGACTGCGGAAGCGATGTGATTCCAATTGTCCCATCAAATGGAGATTTATTTGACAAGCAAATGTAACTCAACTACCTGACTCAACTACATAACAGAAAGGAGATAATACTAATATTACTTTTGAGAAGAAATATCATTACTTTTCAAATCATGTCACCCCCTCTTGTCTATGCATTTGTTTATCAAAGCATCTACGAGGGATCCGTTGAAGTAACACAAATAGCGCTGGCGGTGTAGACATTTTTCTAAAATGAAAAATAGCCCAATACTAAATCTTCTTCCTTCTACGGCAGGCCTGGAAACCGTGGTCTTAAGAATTACTCTCAACTGAAACACCCCTCAATAACATTTTAGCCTACTAACCTCCTGATTCTGAGTACTAATCCACAACTCTTTTTTATCCCTCTTCACCAACACTACTCGTATCTTCGGTGACTTAAATGCGAATCATAGACCATGGGGATGTAGGAAAAGTAATCAAAATTAATTAATTCACAATTAATTCAAATTATCAAATATTCTACTTCTTGCCCCAACAACGCCAACCCACTCTTACTATTCCATTTCACCAGCAAACATAGATGACAAAGGAATCTTGACAAATTATCCTAAACAACAAGTGCTCTCGACTCTCTCGTGGAACTACATTCTGTTCATACACCTTTACTGGTGTGATTTAACAACTTTTCCTGCAACAGAATGCCGAAAAGTTGACTAGAAATACCAAAATGTTAACTAAATTGTTTCAAAATATTTAGATCAATTTATTCTTCAACTCCTCCAATTCCAAAGTCTGAAATAAAGAGTCAAGCTAAGTGCTTTATCGACTGTTTAGTATAATGTACACGCTACTCGACGGTTAGCTACAGGGCCATTACACGCTTCATTACCAGAAGCAAACTTCCGTAGCATATTGAAACTTTAATAAAATTAACACCGACATTAGTGACTATAACAATGTTTGAGACATCCTCACTTCAAAGAAAATTAAAGACCTTACATGTTGAGAAAGATTGAGACAATCACCGCATTCTCGCGGTGGCAATGGTGTAACGGTTAGCGTATCTGACTGTTGTACTCAAGTTGGTGGGTTCAAACTCAATTGAAGCCGTTGATTTTTAGAGCGAAAAGATCCTTCGCACGCCTTCCTTCGGAGAGGAAGTAAAGCCGGCTGCCTCATGTAGTATATTCACTGCATGTAAAAGATCCTCAATCCTAAATGACGCCTCTGAGCTTAATTAAAATCTCCAGTGTCGTCGCCCAAGAAACGCCTCCTTTCTCCGCTAGTTGGTAGAAGGAGCGTAGCGAAATTTGCCTGCTCAGACGGAAGAGTGAACTTCATGGCCTGAGTCTTGTCTCGTAAAATGAGGTATCAATTCAATTCATAATACAAAATAATACAAAATATACAAAATAAAAAGGAATGTGCGTATGTGTGTCGCACATTGACACACAAACTACTCGATTGATTTCGCTCAAACGTTCACATTTTGTTATTATTAGTATAATGAGGGTGTTTAAAGGCTGATTTGAATTGAATCAGATATGTGGGAGTGTTTATGATGATTTATACTTTTATGATGACCCAAGCACCACTGAATTCTATGCAAACCGCAGCACAGTCAAGGATTAAGCGCGACTTCACTGTATTCAAGTATTCGGCCACTGCGAGTAAGAAATATCAGCCGAAATCACGTGCGTCTCGCACAGGTAAATCAATTTCTCCGAGAAAGCATCGTAGCGAACGCTTTCCCGAATTCGAATGAGAAAGTTTTAACTGCAGGGCACTTGACAACCACGACCACATTCGGAAATAAAAAAAACACCTACAAGAAAGTCTTTTAGCTATTAAGATTTTTGCACAATGCAAAACGTAATTAGCAATCACTTAAGAAGTAGTGTGTGGTGCACCACAATAGCCAAGCACTTCCGGGTAAACTAGTTCTGTATTAAGTTCAGTTTGGGATGTACGCACACAGTAAGATTCGTGTAATGACTGATCTTGTCAAGCTCAGAAGTTAAACGTTGAGTAAACCGTTTATGAAGTGTCTGTTGTTATGTATTTATTTGAACTACCTTATCTGCTGTATATGAGAAAGAACTATCAACAATATTGTCGCAACATAATTTCATCCATAACCAGACGAAGAAGGAACAAAATTATCACAATACAATGCGCTTTTAGAAAATGTATTAAAACCTGTGCAAATTTTTTGTAGTCATGAAAAGTTTAATATATAGTATCATGTAAATTCGCGATTAAGTAGAATGTAATAACTGTATTAGTTGTGCTTAATATTTAATTTTGAATGATTATCACACACACGTACAAAACGTACAAATACATACATCACAGCACTCATTCAGTTTTTTCTCTCCTGATATATTCATCCAACCTCTATAGAGAAAGATGTTCAAGATATTATCTTGTTCAAGATTTAAACAAACTTATTTTGATACTTGCCCACTAATAATGTTTTAATCTGTTTATTCAAATAAATAACTTTAATATTTACATCAGTATTATTTCTAATCGGTTAATTTTAATAATGCTACGTGTATCCTTGAATATCACTTTTCCGTAAATTTTATATTGCATTTTTAGCTGTTTTGTAAATGCTTTTCTTTAAAATTACGAGTTCTTTAAAATTAGTGGAATATGATTTCTTTTCGTTATAAAAAAACAATTTGAATACTATCTCTAACTCTATTCTCATAGATATAAATGAGTAAATACTTTCCGAGAGTTCGAAATCACTTGAAAATGTCGCGTTAATTTCATAATTTAACACCGATTTAAAACATTTCGTTTGCTTTTCAGATTACACAAAGCGTGTGTAATCCCTTGACGCCTCTTTAAAATGAACAATTACTCTGTTGAAAGCAGTTTAAATATGTAATACCCATATTTAAAAGGAAATATGAAGCAATTAAAATTTTATGGCACAAAGAACTCGAGAAAACTGTCACATTTTAATTAATATAAAAATAGTCGAAAAGCGTTTGCACAAAAATTACTGATGCAGCTCACACCAGTCCGTTACATCGCATAAAACAGGAAAGATTGATATTCATTTATTTCCGTTACACGTGTGCATATTATTAATTATCTTCGTGGTCGAATGTTTGCGAATTAAATAAACAATTAGTTATCTCTTGGTTTTACTACTGTTTTAAACGGTTATATGAAAAATATTACAAATTTTTTTACACTACATAAACAAAGAAATGAAATTATGAAGATATAATAAAGGATTGCTTTATTAAAAGTTTTTCCAAGAAAATAAGAAATAATTTAATTAAAAATTTAATACAATTATGTGTGATATTTATTATAATTTACGTGCTAAAATGAGGAACATTGGCAAAAGTATTTGATAAAGAATTTCATTTGTTCGAGATAAATATTGGGAAAATCTGTATGTGTACGAGAATAACTTTACAGAAATTAATTATGTGTTTGTCTGATGCTTCTCACGTGCGAAAAATTTCCACATATTAATTTTATTAGTGTATAAACAAGTTTCTCATAAAACCTTTTTGTGTCATATAATTGTAAATTGTAAAATTATTGTTTCATATTATAAGCAAAACGAAACTAGTGGTGCTTCAGAATGGTGCAGATTGTCTTGTCCGAATACCTAGTTTCCTACGCTATTCTCTTTAGTCGGGACTAGCTTTATAGTTTCAGGGCCGCTTGCGGTACCCGCGCTCCTCTGGGCACCTTCACGGCCCCCGAACATCACAAAGGTCTACCTCGGTCCTGCACGTGTAAACATTTGCTCAAGTTATCCATTGATACTTCTCATTGCTGGCACAATTGTTCTGGATGTACGAAACCAGTTCCTCAACGTCACAAAATGACAGTTTGCACACAGGTCTCGCACACAGTCTTCTGCCAGACCAAGAGATAATGGGAGGATAAGAGTATGGATGAAATACACGAACGCTTGGAAATTCCTCCACCACAAGCACAACATAAAACATTCTTGTTTTATACCAGGTTTTAAATCCACATTGTCAACGTACTTCAAACCCCTTTGTCTATGTACAATACAAATTCACCTTCTCCAAGCACCTGCCTCATTAGGTCAAATCTCTTGTCCGTACTAGTTGTAAACGTGTTACTACAATTTCAGACTGTCAATGCATAAAGGAGGCGGAGTGTGCCATAAAAAGAAAGATAACTCATGCTATTATTCTGTACGAACTTCACAAGTCTTCGGTATGGTTGTCATCCAAATATCTCTTTCTGATAGTAAAATAACAACTTGTGGTGTGTGGTGCCTGTACACTACAAAAAATTACTTACAGTCAACATTCTAAACAGAATATTTGCTAACTAGGACAAAATTTTAATAAGTGATCTAAATTCACATTTATATCCATATAAACTACGCATTGAGAATGTTGGCCTACCAATTACAAACTTTAAAATTAACATGTACATCTATTCAATTTTCAACTTCTAAGAAACATTTTATTAATTTAAAATTTTATATACTTATCAATCTTTAAGCTTCTAAGTGCCTATTTAACTTAATTACTTATGATCATAGAATACGAACAATACCGAAAATACGTTGTTACGCGACTATTAAATATGTTTCAAAAAATTTAACGATAAATGTTAAAAATAAATTAGAGCGTTTCCTAAATGGATTAACCTCTGATTTTTTTTAAAAAATGTAATTTTAATTTGATTCGGTGAGAACTTGAACGGTATAGGTGATATTTTGTAAATTGTGATAAAACTTTATCAATATTACTTTAAAGCCGTGGTACTTTGTTTCATTATTAAAAACAAGGCGTTTCAATTGTTCATTAATACCAGGAAAAAACATTTCTCCTGAAATGTAGCCTAAAATAAACATGTTTTTCACATAATTTATAGAATGATACTTATACCGGTTCTGGTTTCTGGTTCCGGCATCTGGTTTTCTCCTATTCACATTATGTAATAATATTGTATGAAAAAATGTACAAAACCTTGAAAGATTGAATAAGTTGAGCAAGGATTAATAAAATGGCAAACGTGAGTTTTCGTGTTGTTTGTTTCGCTTCTTTTCACGTGAATCAGTAACCAAACACATCTTTCCTTCCTCTTCCTTGTTCCCTTCTCCCTCACATATACATACACATATTTTTTCCTATCCTCCACCTCTCCCTTTACACACACTTACATGAACTGCATTACTACGCATATCGGAAGCCCAGTCACAAGCTTAAAGCTTGTCCTGGCTGACGTGGTGGCCCGCTGGTGGAGATACCTGGAGAGGGAAATCTCTTAACTCGAAAGTCGTTGACAGTTGTCACATTCGAGCACGAGAGGTACACCGCCACCTTCCGGGAATGAACATTCACTACACTAACAGGACAAACAGCACTGGCAGGTGACGCGCCCGAAACACTAAATAACCAATCAATCAACACAATTCCAGCCTGCGTAAACTAGAACGCAAAGCCTGAGCAGGAGGCAAAGAGTAGGCGCGGGCGCTTCGCGCATGAGCGCCCTCTGTGGCGTCCGCTTGAAGCTCACGGCGGAGCGAGCAGAGCGGGCGGAGCGGGCGGAGCG
>BOPP01000244.1:326401-345521 GCA_017312745.1 Gryllus bimaculatus
GGAAATTATGTTTTTAGATTGATGGTTTATGAGGAAGGAGGGTTGTGTTTGTTTCGCAGGGATGTTTCGACTTGCTTGTGACAATTGAGTTATAATAGCATACAAAAAATACGGATATGCTCAATACAGTGACAAAATGTCGTTCTGACCATTATTTCTTGTTATATTATCCTGGGCTCACCGCATGATTTTACGTGTGTGGGTTGCTTTGCTGGGGCTAGTTATAAACTGGACTCATTTGAGAACATTTGGTATTAAGAGGCGAGTCAATGTGCGGTATCCCGATTTGTCGGCATCGATGTGATTATATGTGGGATTCTTATTCAGCACATACCTGGGTTCAGTACTATCCGACTCATGGGTATGGATAAATGCGATGCGATTTCTATGATGAATGCTCTTTCCAGGGAAGGAAAGTTGAGAAAATTGATTGTCGGCCGACTCTGTTGAAATTCATTTGAAAGCCTTACGTTTCAAACGGACATTTGTAAAGATAGAAACAAGTTAGAAATTGAGAACAGCTTCGCAACAAACATATGCAGAACCATTTTGATTTCTTTTAAATTTTTTTTATTTTTTATTTCATATCTTCATTCTAACTAGTATGCATTCCAATGTATGAGTATTAAACGAACTGAAGACATTTGGCAAAGTTCAAGCATGGTACAAACCGTTTATGAACGCATTTAGAGTTTAAAATAGGGCCGCTGTATAGATGAATCACCAATATATATTCTCAATAAAAATATTAATATTTTATATTATATTAGTGTGTGATTAGTAATGTTTGGTTTGTGGTTATTACAAATTGAGGAATGTTTCCTGTCGCATACTAAAACAGCTTTTTACAGAAAATTAGATATCTCGATTAAATGATTACTGTACCTATGATTGAGGATTTTGTATTTTTCGCTATGGTGAATTCACCATCCACTAAAGTGGTGACAGCTATTTCAGCCCCCCCCCCCCATCTGAAATAATTTTTGCAAACTGTTGCTCCTTGGTCGTTTTGCTTTAAATTGCCGCTGTAATTTTTGCGAAAGTCAATGCATTAGGACCAGAATGTCTAGGTCGCGACCAACGGTAGTAGTTCACTAGAGCTACTTCAAAAGAAATTCGAGGGAGATTTGAAATAAGGGTTGTAACAATTCGTCCGAGTGACGGTACTTCATGTGATACCTGGTCCATGACGTCTTTTGGAGAAATATTGACAGTTATTTCTAAATTTGTCAGATTTCAAAACTCAATTGGAGATGTAGAATTAACACATTTAATCAAAAGAATATTCATGAACTTTCTACTCAAGGTTAGAAGTTTAACCATTATGTTGATAAAAAGCTGTCGCCGTAGATGCTGATGTTAAGTAACGAGAGTCGTTGCTTAACTCGAACGCTGATGTTAACGATAAGTCGTTGATTCACTTAACATTATTGATACATACAATAAGGTTACTGAATATTTCTAACACACCCAACACGAAAATAAATGCGTCATTAAAAACATTTTCCTGCCGTTAAGCAAAACTGTTTATATAGGGAGGCGGATTTAAAAGAAAAGTAAGCCATCAACGTGTGAAATATTAAACAATACAATTCTTGAATTTGATAGAAAAAATCTGTCTCACTATTTTCGTTGTAAGCGCTACTCACGCTAGCGCGCTTCAGCCTGCCATGTACACCCTGTGTGACTGTAAGGGGCAAGTGAGCGCGTGAGTGAGGGGAAGTGGCCGCGTGTCGTTTGGAGAGTCAGGCTTCAGCGCGCAGGAGGCGGCGGCGCGGCGTGAGTGCTGCTGTAAATCAAAGTACATGATCTGTATGGTCTAGAAATTTGGCACATCGCAAAAATATATAAATAGTCGTAAAGAAGAATTGTTGTAAGAAAATGCGAATAGTCCCGATAAATACTGACTAAAGTATTCCTCAATTTAATAAGCTCGAATTTCATGAAGTTAAAACTTGAAAGTGATTGATATTCGATTTGTGTAAAGCTCCCCAATCTAGTAATTCGTAATAGTCTGCAATATCGTTCGTCTCAGGCCCGTGATGAAGAGCGTGATTCTGCGAGAGCTCTTCTCATAGAACCCCGCCGCTGTGCGTCGCTCGCCTCGCGCAGCGTCTGTAGGCGCAACAGGGCGGCAAGCGCAGTGGCGGGGCTGCGGCCAGAGCTGGTTGCCGCTATGACACTTCGCCCGCACGACGACGGCAACATTTGTCTGCGTTCGCCGCGCTCCGCTTTTCGGGTGGCCGCCCGGCCTCGGCGCCCCATCCCCGCCACACCCGGCCACCGCCTCCTTCCAGCACTGTCGCCCGTTCATCTCGTGGCCTCTCAGACGCCCATTCGCCCACCTCGTCTGCCGTCCCTCGCCCCGTTCCACTCGCCCGCCACTCGCCCGTCACTCGCCCGTCCATCGCCGTCACCCCGCCACACTCGCCCGCCCACTGCCGCCATCCGCCCCCACGTCCGCACTCTCCGCCACTCGTCGCCAGCGGCCACTCGGTCCGCACCACTCGATCCACCCTGCGTCGCACTCGTCCGCCCACTCGGCCGCCTCTAGCCCGTCCACACTCCCGCCACATCGCCCTCCACTCCGCCCGCACAAAGGAGCTCGTCCCGCCCACTCGTCCCTTATCGCCGTTTCCACTCGCCAGTCCACTTCGCCACTGTCCACTCGCCCGTTCCACAAGCCCCTGCCTACTCTCGCCGCGCCTCTCGCGGCGTCCACTCGCCCGCCCTCTCGCCGTACACACTCCCGCCCACTCGCCGTCACTCGCCCGACACTCGTCGCCCATCGTCCGCCACTCGTCCGCTTATCGCGCGTCCATCCGCCCGTCCACTCGCCCGCCACTCCCGTCCACTCGCCCGTCCACTCGCCCGCTCTCGTCTCGACACTTCGCCCGTCCACTCGACGCGTCCACTCGCCCTCCACTCGCGCGTCCACTCGACCCGTCACTCGCCCGCACTGCCCGTCCACTCGCCGCGTCACTGCCGTCCTGCCCGTCCACTCGCACGTTCCACTCGCACGTCACTCGCACGTCCACTCGCGTCACTCGCCCGTCCATCGCCGTCCACTGCCCGTCCACTCGCCCGTCAGCGTCCTGCCCGTCAGCTCGCCGTCCCTCGCCGTCCACTCGCCGGTCACTCGCACGCCATCTGCCACTCGCAGTGCCTTCGCACGTCCACTCGCCCATCCACTCGCCGTCATCGCCCCGTACTCGCCCGTCCACTCGCCGTCCACTTCCACGTCACGTGCAGCGTTCACTCGCACGTCACTCGCACGTCATCGCACGTCCACTCGCCACGTCCACTCGACCCGTCTCTCACTCCGGCGTCCACTCGTCGCTCATCGCTCGCTCCACTCGCCCGCCCACTCACAATGAAATATAACTGTGAATTTATGATGTATTTTGAATCACGCAGACTTCATAAGATGGAACAGACGTTGGGCACAGAATGTGGCAGTACGAATAAAACAAAACAGGAAAAGAACTTAGTTGGCAAGTTTCCTCACTATTTTAGGAATTGAACTTCTCCAGAGTTCTCGACAAATTTGACATTTTTAATCTTACAGATATTGAATCATCAATTTTAATGTAATGTAACTGTGATGAACTAGAGAAACTTTTGCTGAATAAATTTTTCCAGAATGAAAATGTACCTTTCATACAAAATAAGTAGAATTGGCGAATCAGTGCCATCTTTTTGCATTCAACTCTTTCCAATTCTTTTTAGGCGTGTAGTTGTGGAATCTTTTGACCCATTTAAATTGCGCTTTCGCCTTTAATGGTTAGAGGAAATGCAAAAATATTTTTTTAAGACTAACTTCAATAGAAGGTTTATTGGAGAAATTAATTTTAAGTTTGATAACTTTTTATTGAAAATAATATTGTGCCAAAATATATTCCTAAGACTAAATTAACACATGTTTACACTTTGCAAATAGTCTTCTATGAAGCACATCATTCTGTGACAGCTATCAGCTTTTAAAACTGGGAATTGATTGTAGAATGGTACGCGACATGGAGTCGTTCTGAGATGGTGTCATTGTGATAGATCCTCTTCTCGACAATAAAACATTTTGCAATTGCCTTTTAAGCTTTTTCGGAAAGACTAAAAATAATAAAAGTTTAACAGTGTTCCAACAGTGTATTCTTATTTATTCTCGTATTCCGACAAGGAAAAGCAATATGAAAAGCTTTATTGCCTCTGGCGAAACAAGGATGAATGAGGCAATAGAAATGAAACGATTGTGGTGCACACACGCGGATCATAGAGACGTCTTTCGTGGAAGTTCATGAGAAAAATATTTCGCGCTGGTTGACCTTATCTATTCCTAAATAATTCTGTGAAGTGGGTTGATATTTCGTTTGTGTGTCTTCTTGCAGTGATGACGAGCATACATTTAGAGTTTGATTATTTGTGTGTGAGTAAAACTGAGCGTTTATTTTACAGTCAAACCTGATAATCAGAAACGTCTCTTGAGTAGGCTAATATAAATCTGAAATTTTTATGCAGACAATCACTGGTATGTAAAACTTTAAACTGAGACTGCTTTTCCTTCCAGCATTTTGTCGTGTTGCTATCTGATTACTTGACATTTTTGTGATCAAAGTTGCTTTATTGATAATTTTGGATATTCCTGCCTGTTTTCCTCTAACTGAAAAACTACCTGAAAATCTCTTCAAGATAGAGGCAAAACTTGTTAAACTAAATTCGATCTGTTCAAACCCCTAATGGCAATGAAACTCTCAAAGGAAAGCGAGTGAAAACTAAATTTATTATGGGAATATCTATAATAGCAATGACATGTAAGTGTGTTAAAGAATTTAGTTGGAGTGTGATTTGTCTTTTAGTGATTCCGGCACTCCAACTAACTCGGCCATAGCGCCGTAAGTGATAGTGCGCATGTTTTTGTTTGGGGCGATTGGCGGTGATCTTCCTCTTGTATGGTGCGATCGGTGCACCTGACCTACCCACGCTAGGCGATTTCCCCAGCGGGGCCCGCCCACAGGACAACTCTGACTTCGCCGGTCTCCGGCACTGTTTCTTATGTATGCTCTTCTTGTGTAAGTGCAGTGTGAGGAGAGGAAAACGAGGAAGAGTACGAAATGATCGCGCACAGTCCAGTGGCCATTTATAGGACAATCTATGGCAATTGCTGGTAGTTAAGAAATTTAATGCCCAAAATCAACTTTTATGTTGTCTTTACTTGAGTGTATGAAATAAAATATATAATAATTATTCATTGAATGCTTTGTAAATGTATTGCATTTTTAATTGAAAATACTTTGTACTAAAACAAAAGGTGTTTTGAACTGCGCAAGTTGAACGTCTCTACAAAATAAAAGAAATTTTTGGAATTATGAAGCAATGAGAAACCTCGATCAGTATGACACTTCTTAAGTAAAATAAACTTTATGTTTTTGGAGTCACAATCCAATATGTCGACATTTTTTATTGGTAAATAATTTTCAATAGGGTTTTGATTAATAGAAAATAGTGTTTACACGTGAAAACTGAAAGGCAACAGGCAATTTGAGAACAATAGGTAGTGACGGGAAAATTATAAATAAGATTGATGAATATTAGTTGATATTACATAACAACGTAGCGTGTTTTCATTTGAACTTCTTTGTCACAATGGTGAAGTGGAAAACGTCAAGCTTCGCAGAATATGCGAATTCATAGTGCTAACGGACGTAAGTTCCTCACACCGTTACTTCACTCTAGGTCAACAATAAATTATTAAAATCGCAATACATATTATTTTCAGGAACTTGGAAAGAAAAGCGAGACTTGCCAATATGAAATGTTTATGGACGAAGCGAGTACGTAATTTATAGCTTGAATAATGCGAGACGACATCCATCGATGATTCATTTATCAGGGAGTTTTGTTTCCTTGGAAGAGACCAGTTTTTGTTTCTCGCCAATTATTACGCTACGTAAGGAAAAAGAAAATATGTGTAATACAGCGCTACGGAAGTGTGCGATTTTTTGGCCATTAAAAAATACAACAAAAACTGTGGTGCACTGATAACGAACAATTGGATAAATCGTGTTTATATATGTTAATCCATTTACTGCTATAAAAAACACGTTTTGTTATTCGAGAATTCACATTTTTGATTTCATGATGCCGAAAAAAATGATTTACGTAAAATGTCTGTCCGTCTTTCATCGACCATTCCCCTGTAATTTATAAAAAAAATAGTTGTTAACAACATATATGTATTTTGAGGAGGTCGGTTTGTAGTCGAGGTTGAGAAGAGGAGAGCCACGGTTTGTGGGGACAGAATACATAACAGCCGAAGTCGATTTATGTTAACGAATTGACGTGCGAAATTGCCAGGGGTGTGTAACAAAGCCTTGTTTGCGCCTAATGGCAAGTTTACGTAGTGTCGGAACGATGGTGTGTAAAAGATGAGTTAGTTCACGAAACTGCCCTGTGAGGGGCGGCGTGGGGTGTGGCGCCCAGGGAGAGGGTTGTGAGCTGCTCCATTTGCGGTGAATGTTGTCCTAAAGTGAGAAAGCGCGCGGTGGCCAATGGGATGGGATGTAGTAGGCAGCCAAACGCGCAGTGAGATGAGCAGGATAAGGCTCTTTGTGATGCAGTGGCGTACAAATAGCTTTTTTGTGTGGAGAGGAACGGGGGCTAGTGTTGTTGGTGGAGTGCTGTGGCAAACGGCAGGGTACAGTGTGTGGGGGGCGTGTTTGTGGCAATATGGGTGCGGGCTTGAGGGATTTTGCGCAAGGAATAGCGCATAGAAGCGGTGGCTAGTGGTTGGTTGGCCTTACGGGAGGTGGCGGTGTACGGGCGTCGTTCTGCGTGTTGGCGGCACAGTCCTGAAAGGGAATTGTGGCTGGGAAGGCTGGTAGAAATTGTGCATGGTCGGTACGCGGCGGGAGGCGCGAGCGGCGACGGCGAGCGAGGCGAGGCGAGGGCGAGCGAGGCGAGGCAGGCGAGGGTGGGAGGGCGAGGCGAGCGAGCAGGCGAGGCGACGGCGAGTTGAGGCTGAGCGAGGGCGCGAGCGGGAGGGCGAGCGGCGAGGGCGAGCGGAGCGAGGGCGAGCGAGGGCGAGGCGAGGCGGGGCGGGGCAGAGGGCGAGGCGAGGGCGAGGGCGAGGGCGAGGCGAGGGCGAGGCGAGGCAGACGGGCGAGCGAGGCGAGGCGAGGCCCGAGGCGAGGGCGACCGGCGCAGGCGAGCCGAGCGAGGCAGCGAGGCGAGGCAGGGCGAGCGACGCGAGGGCAGCCCGAGGCGCCGAGGGCAGGCGAGCGGCGATGGCGAGGCGAGGCGAGCAGGGCTGAGGCGAGCGCATCGGGAGCGCGAGGCAGGCGACGGGCGAGGCGAGGCGAGGCAGGCGAGGCGAGCAGGCCATGGCGACGGCAGCCAGGCGGGTCGAGGCGAGCGAGCGAGCCCGTATGCAGTGTGCGTGGGCGCGGTGATTTGATTCTTTCGCGTCGGCGACGCTGCCCGCGCGCTGGCCAAATTAGGATGGCGCTGACGACCCTTCGCGCCGGTGGGCTGACCGCCTCCCCCTTGTTCTTCGGCCTCCTGCTGCAGCGGAGGGCGATATTGGGGCCGCGATTGAATTTTTCATTAAAAGGTGCGCGTGGGAAAAAAGTGTTAGCGATTGCTCAAAGGTTGGCCGCCTATATTTGACGTGTTTCATGTGTCATTAACACGCTAACCATCAATCAACAAATCAATAAGTAACAATATGTTGAAAAATCGTTCGGCGTCTTTGTTTTGATGAATTACGTTCTACAATTATTTTATAATGGAACTTAATTATGCAATGACATTGTGTTTTTAACCCCATGAAAACAAATATATATAAATGCCGATGATATGATAGTGCAATTAGATATCCTTTCAAACATTATAACCAATTTGTTGAAACAATAAATGGTATTTTACCTATGCCGTTAATTCGGACGATTTTTTCTTTATATCATTATGTATTAATTCGTTTCAAGTGAGAAGAATTTGTTTATTTTACTAGGAATCAAAATTAGAAAATGATACTGTACGTATCCAAACAATGCTAATTAACGTTACAGAAACACCACAACCACCAATCCTACTAATCTACGTTGCAACTTCATCTCATTTCCGAAAAATCCGTTTCTCCCTAGATGTTACCCTCAAGCACCGAGTAATCGATGCCTTGCTTTGCTGCAGGGTATCCCACACGATCATTTTCGTAATTGTTTGTTTATTGCCACGTGATTATAATTCATAGCAGAAACTTAATTTGTAGTCCGCACCCACGGAATACAAATTATACAGAAACGATTAAACTAATTAAAGCCAATTTAGGCCGCGTGCGCTCAAAACCAATAACGGAGCGCACGGAAGTGCCGCAGAGGGTGGGAGGAGAATCGCTCGGAGGTAAACGACGCCCCGTCACCACCGCCACCCTCCCGTAAGCGCCAACGCAACCACTAGCACCGCCTTCTATGCCTATTCCCCTTGCCGCCACAAAGTCACCCTCAAGCCGCACCACCATATTCGCCACAAACCACGCCCCCACACACTGTCACCCTGCCCGTTTGCCACAGCAACCTCCAACAACACCCCTAGCCCCCGTTCCTCCTCACACAAAAAAGCCTATTTTCACCGCCACGTGCATCACAAAGAGCCCCCTCTATCCTGCATCCATCCTCACTGCGCCGTCTTGCCCTGCCTCCCCACTACATCCCATCCCATTGGCACCGCGCTTCTCACTTAGACCACATTCACCGCAAATGGAGCAGCCTCACACCCTCTCCCCTGCGCCACACCGCCACCCGCCCCCCTCACAGGGCAGTTTCCGTGAACTAACTCATCTTTTACACCCATCGTTCCCGACACTACCGCTAAACTTGCCATTACGGGCAAACAGAGGCCTTTCGTTACACACCCTGCAATTTCCACGTCACATTCGTTACATAAATCACTTCGCCTCGTTATGTCATTCTGTCCCCATCACAAACCCCGGCTGGCTCTCCTCTTCCTCAACCTCGACTACAAACGCCACCCTCCTCAAATACATTTGTTGTTACAACTATTTTTTTATAAATTATCAGGGGAATGGTCGGATGGAAAGACGGACAGACATTTTGACCGTAAATCATTTTTTCGGCATCATGAATCCAAAAATGTGAATTCTGAATACACAACGTGTTATAGGCAGTAAATTTGGGCATTAACATATATAAACACGATTTATCCAATTGTTCGTTATCAGTGCACCACAGTTTTTGTTGTTATTTTTTGGCAAAAAATCGCCACTTTCCGTAGCTGTATTACAATATTTTCTTTTTCCTACGTAGGTAAGTAATTGGCGAGAAACGAAAAACTGGTCTCTCCAAAGGAAACAAAACTCCGTGATAAAATGAATCATCATGGATGTCGTCTCGCATTATTCAAACTATAAATTACGTTACTCGCCTCGTCCATAAACATTTCATATGCCAAAGTCTCACTTTCTTTCCAGTTCCTGAAAATAATTGTATTGCGATTTTAATAATGTATTGTTGACCTAGACAGTGACAGTAACGGCTGCTGAAGGAACTACTACCCGTTAGGACTACTGAATTCGCATACTTCCGAAGCTTGGACGTTTCCACTTCACCATTGTGACAAAGAAGTTAAATGAAAACCCCTACGTTGTATGTAATATCAACTAAATATTCATCAATCTAATTTATAATTTTCCCGTTCACTACCTATTGTTCTCCACAATTGCCCTTGTTGCCTTTTCAGTTTTCACCGTGTAACAACTACCTTTTCTATTCAATGCAAAGACCCTATTGAAACAATTATTTACAGATCAAAAACTGTCGAACATATTTGATTGTGACTCCAAAAACATAAAGTTTATTTTCACTTAAAGAAGTGTCATACTGATCGAGTTTCTCATTGCTTCAAATTCAAAAATTGTTTCTTTTATTTGTAGAGCAGTTCACTTTCGCAGGTTCAAAACACATTTGTTTTAGTTACAAAGTAATTTTCAATAAAAATTCAATACATTTACAAGCATTCATGAATAATGTATTATATATTTTATTTCATTACACCTCAAGTAAAGAAACAATAGAAAAGTTGATTTTGGCATTAAATTCTTAACTCCAGGCAAATGCCATAGCATTGTCCTATCAAATGGGCCACGGACTGTGCGCGATCTTTCGTACCTCTTCCTCGTCTTATCCTCTCCGCTCACACTCGCACTTACACTAAGAAGCACTACATAAGAACACGTGCCGGGAGACCGGTCGGAACCTCAGAGCTTGTCCTGGCTGGGGCGGTGCCCCGCTGGTGGGAAATACCTGGTCGGGGAAAACCCCGCTAGCCCGTGGTAGGTCGGCGCACGATCTCACCATACAACGAGGGAAAGATCACCGCCATCGCCCAAACAAAAACATGCACTACACTTACGGTGCTAATGGCCGAGTTAGTTGACGTGCCCGGAATCACTAAAACAATCAATCACTCAACTAAATTCTTTACAAACTTAACATGTCATGCTATTATCATATTCCCATAATAAATTTGAGTTTTCACTCGCTGTCCCTTGAAGTTTCATTTGCCATGTGGGTTTAACAGATCGAAATTTATTGTACAAGTTTTGCCTTCTAGTCTTGAAGAGAATTTTCAGGTAGTTCTTTTCAGGTAGAACGGAAGAACAGGCAGGAATATCCAAAATTATCAATAAAGCAACTTTTGATCCAAAAATGTCAAGTAATCAGATAGCAAACACCGACAAAAATCTGGAAGGAAAAGCAGTCTCAGTTTTAAAGTTTTACATACCAGTGATTGTCTTGCATAAAAATTTCTAGACTTTATAATTAGCCTCCTCAAGAGACGTTTCTGACTTATCCAGGTTTGACTGTAAAATAAACGCTCAGTTTACCTACACACACAAAAATCAACTGTAATTTAATGCTCGTCAGTCACTGCAAGCAAACACACAAACCAAATATCAACCACTTCACAGAATTATTTAGGATAGACTAAGGTCACCAACAGCGCGAGAATATTTTTTGCCATGAACTTCCCACGAAAGACGTCTCTATGATCGCGTGTGTGCACCACCATCGTTCATTGTCTATTCGCTCATCATGCCTTGTTCGCCAGAGGCGAATAAAGGCTTTGTCATATCTGCTTTTCCCTTGTCGATACGAGAAATTAAATAAGAATACACTGTGTGGAACACCTGTTCAAACATTTTATTATCTTGTTAGTCTTTTCCGAAATGAGCTTAAGAAGGAATTGCAAATGTTTTATTTCGAGAAAGAGGGATACTATCACATGACCACCATCTCAGAAACGACTCCATGTCGCGCTATCCATTGTACAATCCAATTCCATTTTTAAAAGCTGATAGCTGTCACCAGAAATGATGTGCTTCATAGAAGACTAATTTGCAAATGTGTAAACATGTGTTAATTTAGTCTTAGAATAATATTTTGGCGACAATATTATTTCAATAAAAAGTTATCAAACTTAAAATTAATTTCTCAATAACCCTTCTATTGAAGTTAGTCTTAAAAAATAATTTTTGCATTTTCCTACACATTAAAGGCGAAACGCAATTTAAGGGTCAAAAGATTCACCAACTAC
Organism: Gryllus bimaculatus; assembly: GCA_017312745.1. Taxonomy (NCBI): domain Eukaryota; kingdom Metazoa; phylum Arthropoda; class Insecta; order Orthoptera; family Gryllidae; genus Gryllus; species Gryllus bimaculatus. Next base: position 338,006 of record BOPP01000244.1, read on the forward strand.
ACGCCTAAAAAAGAATTGGAAAGAATTGAATGGCAAAAAGATGGCACTGATTCGCCAATTCTACTTGATTTTGTAATGAAAGGTTAATTTTCATTCTGGAAAAATTTATTCACAAAAGTTTCCTCTAGTTCATCACAGTTAATTACATTAAATTGATGATTCACTCTTTGTAAGATTTAAAATGTCTCATTTGTGAGACTCTGGAGAAGGTTCAATTTCCCTAAAATAGTTGAGGAAACTTGCCAACTAATTATTTTTCCTTTTGTTTTTATTCGTACTGCCACATTCTGCTGCCTCAACGCTGTCTCCATCTTATCAAGTCTGCGTGATTCAAATACATCATAAATTCACAGGTATATTTCTTGTGTAGTGGGCGGCGAGTGAAGGCGGACGAGTGAGCGGACGAGTGGACGGCCGAGTGAGAGGAGGGCGAGTGGAGGTGGCGAGTGGACGTGCGAGGTGAACGTGCGAGTTGGAGTGCGAGTGGACGTGCGAGTGGACGTGCGAGTGGAGGGCGAGTGGACGGGCGAGTGACGGGCGAGGTGACGGGCGAGTGAGGGCAGTGGACGTGCGAGTGGACGTGCGAGTGACGTGCGCAGTGACGTGGAGTGACGAGTGGACGGGAGTGACGGCAGTGACGGCGAGTGACGGGCGAGTGAGCGGCGATGGAGGGCGAGTGGACGGGCGAGTGGACGGGCGAGTGGACGTGGAGTGGACGTGCGAGTGGACGTGCAGTGACGGGCGGGAGTGGACGGGCGAGTGGACGGGCGAGTGACGGGCGAGTGACGGGCGAGTGGACGGCGAGTGGACGGGCGAGTGGAGCGGGCGAGTGGACGGGCGAGTGGACGGGCGAGTGGACGGGCGAGTGGACGGGCGAGTGGACGGGCGGTGACGGCGAGTGGACGGGCGAGTGGACGGGCGATTAAGCGGACGAGTGGCGGACGAGTGGGCGGACGAGTGTGCGGGCGAGTGGACGGCGAGTGGCGGGGAGTGTGTACGGGCGAGAGGGGGGGCGAGTGGACGGGCGAGAGGGCGCGAGTGGACGGGCGAGTGGACGGGCGAGTGGCGGCGAGTGACGGCGAGTGACGGGCGATTAAGCGGACGAGTGGGCGGACGAGTGTGCGGGCGAGTGGACGGGCGAGTGGCGGGAGTGTGGACGGGCGAGAGGGCGGGCGAGTGGGGACGAGTGGGCGGACGAGTGGGCGACGAGTGGGCGGACGTGGGCGGACGAAGTGGGCGGACGAGTGGGGCGGCGAGTGGGCGGGCGAGTGGGCGGGCGAGTGGGCGGCGAGTGGACGGCGAGTGGACGGGCGAGTGGGGCGAGTGGACGGGCGAGTGACGGGCGAGTGGACGGAAGGTGGGCGAATGGGCGTCTGAGAGGCCACGAGATGAACGGGCGAACAGTGCTGGAGGGAGGGGTGCGGCGCCCGGGTGGTGGCGGGGGATGGGGGCGCCGAGGCCCGGGGCGGCCACCCGAAAAGCGGAGCGCGCGACGCAGACAAATGTGCCGTCCGTCGTGCCGGGCGAAGCTGTCATAGCGCAACAGCTCTGCCCGCAGCCCCGCCCCCCTGGCCTTCGCCGCCCTGTTGCGCCTACAGACGCTGCGCGAGGCGAGGCCGCGACAGCGGCGGGGTTCCTATGGAGAGCTTCCGCAGAGATTCACGCTCTTCATCACGGCCTTGAGAACGACGGATTTGCAGACTATTACGATATGGCGGGGAGCTTTACACAAATCGGATATCAATCACTTTCAAGTTTTAACTTGCATGAAATCGAGCTTATTAAATTTGAGTAATACTTTTAGTCAGTATTTATCGGGAACTATTCGGCATTTTCTTACAACAATTTTCTCTTTACGGGTATTTATATATTTATTTGGCGATGTGCAAATGTTCTAGACCAATACAGATCATAGTACTTTGATTGTACAGCAGGCACGTCACGCCGCGCCCGCCGCGCTCCCTGGCCGCCTGGGAAGCCTGACTCTCCAACGACACGGGCCACTTCCCCTCACTCCGCGCTCACTTCCCCTTACAGTCCACACAGGGGTGTACATGCGCAGGCTGAAGCGGCGCTAGGCGGTGAGTAGCGGCTTCAAACGAAAATAGGTGAGACAGATTTTTTCTATCAAATTACCAAGAATTGTATTGTTTAAATTCTTCACAACTTGATGCTTATTTTCTTTCTAAATCCTCCCTTATATAAACAGTTTTGCTAACTGGCAGGAAAATGTTTTAATGACGCATTATTTTCGTGTTGGGTTGTGTTATGAAATCATTCAGTAACTTATTGTATGTATCAATAATGTTAAGTGAATCAACGACTCTATACGTTAACATCAGCGTTACGGCATTAACGCAACGACTCTCGTTACGTTAACATCAGCATCTTACGGACCGACAGCGTTTTTATCAGACAATAATGTTAAACCTTCTAACCTTGACGTAGAAAGTTCATTAATATTCTTTTGATTGAAATGTGTTAATTCTACTCTCAATTGAGGTTTTGAAATCTGACTAAATTTATGACAATAACTGTCAAGTATCTTCTCCCAAAGACTGTCATGGACCAGGTATCCAGTGAAGTACCGTCACTCGGAACGAATTTGTACAACCCTTACTTTCAAATCTCCCTCGAATTTCTTTGGAAGTAGCTCTAGTGAGCTACTACCTTGGTCGCGACCTAGACATTCTGGTCGCCTACAGCATTGACCTTTCGCAGAAAATGTACAGGGCAATTTGAACGCAAACGACCAAGGAGCAAACAGTTCTGCACATTTATTTCAATTGAAATAGCTGTCACCAGCTTTAGTGGATGGTGTAATTCACATGCGAAAAGAATACAAACAATCCTCAATCATAGGTACAGTAATCATTTATCGGAGTATATCTAATTTCTTGTAAAAAGCTGGTCTTTAGGTATTGCGAAGAAACATTCCTTCAATTTGGTAATGAACCACAACCAACATTCCTAATACACAACACCAACTATAATATAAAATATTAATATTTTATTGAGAATATATATTGGTGCATTCATCGTAATACAGCGGCCGCTATTTTAACTCTAAATGGTTCATAAACGGTTTGTAACCATGGCTTGTAACTTTGCCAAATGTCTTCAGTTTCTTTAATCATCATACATTGGAATGGCATACTAGTTAGAATGAAGTATGAAATAAAAAAATATAAATTTAGAAAAATGTTCTGCAGTATGTTTGCTGAACTGTTTCAACTTTCTAACGTTGTTCTATCTTTACAAAATGGTCCGTTTGAACGTAATGGCTTTCCAAATGACATTTCAACAGAGCGTCGGCCGACAATCATTTTCTCAACTTCCTTCCCTGGAAAGAGCGTTCATCATGAAGAAATCGCATTCGCATTTGATCCATACCGCATGAGTCCGGTGTAGTACATAGAACCCCACGTATGTTCGTGAATAAGATCCCACATATAAGTCACATCGATGCGAACAAATCGGGATACCGCACATTGATCGCTCTTAATACCAAATGTTCTCAATTGAGTCCAGTTATAACTAGCCCCAGCAAAGCAGACACAACACTTAAAATCATGGGTGAGCCCCAGGATAATATAACAAGAAATAATGGCTCAGAACGACATTTGTGCACTGTATTGAGCATATCCGTATTTTTGCTACATGCTATTATAACTCAATGTCACAAGCAAGCGTCGAAACATCCCTCTGAACAACACACAACCCCTCCTTCCTCATAAACCATCAATCTCAAAAACCATCAATCTCCGCCATATGTAAAGTATTTCTATGCATTTTACGTAAATAAATAAGCAAATAAATAAAGCAGTAATTAAATAAATAGGTAAACAAATAAATAAACGCATAAATCAGGATAATACAATGCAATCTGTAGAACCATACCGTCTGTGCGTGCCATCGAAGAGTTCAATGATTGTGCAGAAGCAGTGGTGACGGTGATGGCGGCGGCGGTGAGGCCGAGGGCGGAGCGCGTGACGCAGACAAATGCTCGCGCGGCCGTCGCGCCGGGCGACAGCGTCAGGGTTCTGCGGCGCTCGCGGCTCTTTTGCGCCGGCGAACGCAGCGCCCGCCGCGGAATCTGGCACTGTCGCGTTTTGCGAGTCGCCGCCGCCGCCGCCGCCGCTGTCGCTCGGCAAAGAACCGCGCGCGGCCGGGCTTCGTAAACACGCCTCGCCAAGGAATACGCCGGGGTGCCTGCGCGCTGCTTCGACAGACACGCGTCATGAAAAAACCGTCGATGCGGGCGATAATTCCTCGCAGTATACTGAGCAGTGGTTTTTATTTTTATTTTTTACATGTCTTACAAATGGACAGCATATTTCATTCGTTTTCAATTGATGTATATAAATCCAAATTTCAATTAGAATTATAAAGTAAATTTTATCTTCATAATGTAAAGTTTATCAAGTAGTCACTAATCCCAGCTCATTTTAAACAACCACGGTGCGTTCAGAAATTCACGTTTTCATTATATCGTATCTTTTGCAATCTTGGATTTTTTAGGAACAAAAATGGCACGTAAAAAGTAGAAAAAATCAAAACATTTAATCAGCACATCAGCATGAAATTTTAAAGATTTTTTATTTATTAAAAATATATCTAAATTATTTTATTATTGTGCCGTTTCTATTAATGGAAAAATCCTTAGCTTTTTCAATAAACAAAAAATGATAGTTTATTGATTTTTGCTACAATAACCACACTATAATACTTTCACAAATACATTGTTTGTCATGCATTATGGAATTCATTTCGTTTCAACTCATTGTGTGTTCATTGATAATTACACCTTAACGGGTACATGAATAAATTATTTTTAAAATACATTGTTTTTCAGAAATGAATGTAAATTATTTTACATAAAAATAATATTGACGAAATTTTTAATATCATTGGTGTACAATTAATATTATATTTATATTTTTCATCAAACAGGTCAATAGTCACACGATTAGAAATCATTTAATTATATCGTTTTGTGAACTAATTATAATTTAGTTGCTGAACAAACTTTAGTTTTGTGAAATGTCAACTGTATATTTAAATGTAAATCCGTTAACTGTTCGCGTACAAAAATACTATACATTCGTATGATTTACAAGATTTCGAGGATACAAAATAAACGTGATAAAATATTTAAAAGTAAGGGCCAGTCACACCATTACATGATACAGTACACCATATTGTGATCTTGACGCTATGTAATGGACGCTGGGGAAATTCACAAAGATTTTCCTGTCCCAGTAACGGAAATTCTGTTTGTTCACGAATATTTTGAGATGGAAATGGGCGTCGTCTGATATTAATATATTTCCAAGGAAATTGGCGTCCTCGATTATTTTACCCAATATCTGGCTACCAAACTCCATAAGTGACACACGTTCTCGTTCATGTAATTGTTTCACAATCTGCAACTCATAAGAATGGAAGTGTAATTCGTGCAGTATTCTTTGTAAGCTTCGTCGCTTAATCCTAGCGAAGATGATTGCTGTCGAACGAAGCGGCGAGGGCTTCTCTCGATTGCAGCTCCAACGGCTTCAGTGTTCTGTGGGGTGCGTACCACTGGAATGCCACCTGAAGGTTTCTTCTTCTCGACAAATCTTGCTTCTTTCAAGTTACGCACCTAAACTGTAATCGCATGCACAGATGGGACATGTCCACGATGTCCAAGCTGTTGATGCTTTGGGAATATTCTCTGCGAGTCAATCGCACTATCGCCATTTTTTAACACGCTTTCACAGTTATAGCACGTTCCGCACCAGCCCAGTGATCCACGATAACTAAATGGCAACGCGTTCACAACAATTGCGCAGTTTCGAACAACTGCCGACTGTTTAGTGCTGCCAACAGTAACGTTCAAAATTTCCTGCTTCCCTAGTACATCACATCTACGTTTTCCAACAATTGTAAATAGCAGAACTTCGCAGACAAGATGTTTTACGAAATGACATGTAACTGCTACAGGACTAATATTATGAGTCCAAAATATTTGGTATTGTACCTACATGTAACATGACCCGTTCATTAGAACACTGCCATTGCATTCGCCTAGTATTCACCTGAAAAACTACGGGTAACTACCGCGCAGGGAGCCGGTCGCTAGAATTCGTCTCAAGGCCAAGGCCAATAGCTATGCAGCTAGTGTCGGGGATCCTTCATCATCGTACCCCAATCCTAGATCCTAGTCAGTGTCGCTGCAGAAACAGTGGCAGTGCTGTTTCGTAATTAAACTCAATCGGCTTATTTTGATCTGATGTTCCCAAAGAACTGTTGTTCTTCTTATATACTATACCATGATGGTGAAGTATTTGTGAAGACTGTTTCTGTTAAAATATTTAATATATTTCAAGTTTACACGGGAGAATTTCGAGATTTATTCAGAAGCAGTTTTGCTGCTACCAGCCTCTCGGTCTAATTTCTTTCCGGTTGATTCTCGATTTCTACTTTTTCATTAAATCTTCGCATCTTATGTTCCTTATTCATTCACGACCCATTGATGACAGTAGAAAGTTTGCGGTCTTTAAGGTCCGCAGTCATATATTTCCCACCGACCGCCTCACATAAATCTCCGCACGGTGCGGCGTTGTGATTCGCAACCTTTAACTCCTGTATGTGTAAGGTCTAATTATAGATTCTGTAAATTCTGCAAATCTCTTCCGTAGTGTGCAATAGTATTAAATTTCTCCATCCTTGGTTCCCATTCTTTGTTTATATTACGATGTAATAAGCAAGATTGCTTCCTAATAATACTTTCTTTTCTTTACATGGACTAACTTTAAAAGTTTTCCTACTATAATTTTAATGCGTACGGAATAAGAACCTCCTCGTCATCACGATAACACTCGCATTAATATCCATTATAAAATTAGCATTACTGCCAGAATCTACTTCTCTTGGACCACATATGTATGGACTATGTGATGGAAATGACTTATTTCCTTTAGACTTCACATTTCGTAGTATTTTATTCTTCTTCAACGTACGGTCATTTAGCGTATTGACTGTTACAAACATTTCCGTCCCAAGTACGATTTGAAACACAGCACCGAAATTATTGCAATATAACTTTTCCTACACCTGATAATCATCGCCTCCAAGCACAATTAATACCTCTTTGCCCTAAGACAGATTTCTCCGTGAATCCGTTAACGGTATTATTAAATGAGAAGTAGTTGTGCTTTACGGTTTTTGTCGAACGTAAAAGTGCGAGAAGGGAAAAAGCGATAGCGACCCTGAAGCGATACGTAGTTTCCTAAGTCTGTTATAACTGCTGCTTCTCGGAATATTTTCCCCACGTAATGAAGGCTTTGAGATAATCCGGCAGGGAAAATTGGTTTAAGCTGCAGGTTGAAACTCCGAACTCTAACCTTTCTTCGTCGATGGAGCTTCTCGGAAGCAGCACGGGGGCGTGTGGGAGCACGCGCGCGATTGCCAATAAAATGGCGGTTTCTGCCCACGACGCCGACCCAATCGACGCCCCACCCCAACGCCCACGCCC
>BOPP01000244.1:345536-410037 GCA_017312745.1 Gryllus bimaculatus
CAGAGGCAACATCGTTATTAATTGCTTGTACTGTCGCGATTCAATTGTTTGCCCAATAAATGAACTTGTTTTCCCAACCGCACCGTGAGAGATGGCTCAGGGACTCTACTGATGTCACTGCATTCCCTCTGACCGGCAGGTTCTAGGTTCTAGTCCCGACGGTGACCGGATTTTCGACACTAGATTGTCGGCTAGGTCGATTTCAGCATCTGCCTGAAGGAGAATTCTAGCGGCCGGCTGCTCTGATCGGTAGTTTTCTGTTGTTTATCCGATCAACACGCGAATGCCGGAGCAGTAGCCTAACAAATGGGCCAGGGACGACGCGCTATCTTTCCTTCCTCTTCCTTGTCCTATCCTCTCCCCCTATACACGCAGTTACACTATTACGCACTACACAAGCACGCATGCCGGGAGACCGGTCGGGAGCCTAGAGCTTGTCCTGGCTAGGACAGAGCCCCATTGGCGGGAGATAACTGTCTGGGGAAAACGGACGGTAGGTCGGCGGCGCCATACAGCGAGGGAATTATCACCGCCCGAGCAGACACGTGCACTTCCATTACGGAACTAATGAGCAGGTAGTTGACGCGCCCGGAATCACTAAAGCAATCCCTCCAAACCGGAAATAGGGCTCAGGACCAAAAATGTTGCCCTTGCACCGGGAAGGAGGTCCTAGTGTTCAATGCGAGGCGGGCAGGAATTTTGACTCTAGCTATGCAGCTGGGTCCAATTCAACTGCTGTCTGGAGACGAATCCCAGAAATTGGTTACTCTGATTGGTAGTTTTTCGTGGTTTATCCAATCAATATTAGGCGAATGCCGGAGTAGATAACCCTAACAAATGAGCCATGCATCGTGCGAAATCTTTTTTTCCTCGGCATTGTCCTGTGCTCTCCCCTTACAGACACATTTACATGCCCGCTTTCACAGACGTTAACATACTGGACGGGAGCTTAGAGCTTGTCCCGGCTGGAGCAGTGCCAGCCTGTGCAAACATTCACTTGAATCGAATTCGATGTAGAAAAGTTTTGTCAGAACAAACATGAAAATATACACAACGAATTTTATAATAATCTCTTCTCTATAATGTTATGCTTATCATTATATATTATCATTATATTTATCTGCGTAAAAGGTTCGACGCCCCGACATAAGGTATAAGGACTGACTGAGCAGGAGTGTCACCACGTCGACAGCATGCATTCAGTTAGTTTCTTATAATCTCATTTAGATCGTTTGAATTTCTTAATTGCATATGGTTAAACACCAGTTTTAATACTATTTCATTATAATACCGAAAATAATAATATTAATAAAAACAAAGTCACAATTTAAGCAGATTGAATCTGTCATTCGTTTTCAATTCTCTGTCATTTCTGCAAATCGTTGACTTACATCTTCCTTGTGACTTCCCCTTCTTCTGTTTGCTAAGTGTTGGTATTTGCTGTTTGCTGAGTTTTCTGAGACCTACAACTTCTATTGCATGATTTCTTTTGAAATCGTATCTGATTAATCTCTAAACATCAATTAATACCAACTAGTTTCCTTTTCCTGTGCTAGATCCGTCCGCATCAGCGAGAACAATCGCGTTGCGCCCAGCCGCCTGGCGCGCGGCGGGTGCGTACTAAGCTTAGCTATACCAACCCCCCCCGCCCTCCCGCGTTCTGTCTGCTACGCTCCGCTCCGCTCCGCCCCTCTCCGCCAGGACGCGCTGCGGGAGCCCGGCGCGGCGCTCGCCTTGGCCCGCCGTCAATGGCGATCAGAGCACTCCCCCCGCCCCGACAGCGGGGTAGCGCACGTCGAAGCCGTCCGCACCGCCTCGCTCACCTGTCAGCGCGGCGCCACGCCCCCGACGTGGCACGGTCGCCCTCACCGCCCCCGGCCCCGCCCGGGCGCCCGGCACGCGCTGCAGCGTTGCTCCGCCTGCGCTGCCGCAACCAACCAGGTCCTCGCCATTGAATTAGGGGCGGAAACGGAAGTGCCTTACTATGTTGTTAGCTCTATTTTTCATTAACTGCTATCGTTTAATTTAAAATGCATTTGTCGTAGAAACGTGGGAAAATCAAATATTTTTAAGGAAAAGTAACAAAACGAAAGCGAACAATTACGAATTTTGCAACCGAATAGAAACCAGAATTGTACAAAAGAAAATACTAATTATTTAAACTAAATTCAGCATGTAATTAGGAAGGGGTAAAATATCAAAAACGTTTTTATGGACTTCCTAAATGTTCCTTTTTCCTGTGACAGAAAATAGCTAGACAGGTAGAGTGGATATAAAGAAACCTTTACAATTGTCTTTCAATAATGTCTTGTGCCAGATGGGATCAGAGAACTCTTTGAAAAATTCAATTAGTTCGCATTTATTCAGCGTGTGCATCTTCCGAGGGTGTGAATATTTTCCCCACTATTAAGATACATTTCTGACATCTATGTCCAGATCTGGTGCAAGTGATCGTTCAGTAACGCAAAATAAAAATACGAGAGACTTCTGAAGCTCACAGAATATATTTGTGTATGTAGCACACATCAAATTGATGAAATTCGAGAGAAGATTATTGCAGCCCATTTTCTAACACCAAGACATTCTTCATTTTCTATGTCATTGTATCAGTACGATGTTTTCTGGCAAAAATCCTGAGGATTTTTTATTCGAAATTGATCACTATTTTATTGCGCAAACCAATGATAAAATGGCCTTTTGTGTTGGGACTTAGTGCCATTGTCCATAAACTCGGTCCCAACATAGGCCACGAACTTCACTTCTTGTTCTTCACTTTCAGATAATTTCCCAATCTGCCAATGATCATATCTGTGATCTTCCAATCACCTGCAGCATGTGTTCTTAGCTCTGGGAGTATGTAATATGAAATGATAATGAGGGGTGAATGGACACCACAATACAGAGATACACCCAAGCCCGAGGCGGGATTCGAACCCGCAACGCTACTTCTGCCTTGGCGATCTCTGCCAACTGATCGGCTATAACTATTATTACTATTAAGCTTTATTTCATATTTAATGGGAAATAATGCACATAAACGCCACCATAAATTAAGCAATATTATTATTAGGTAAATACAGTATTTATTAAATTGTAACTTCTTCTAGTCTATCTTGTAAAAAAATGCTGCGTACTTACGAAAAATGTTTAATGAAATTATGTTACGGTTTGGTACGTTCTCGAAATCCCACGAAGCTTTTATAAATTTCCGTTGCTGTTCTTCCTTTTCGGTTCCTTCCAACACGAATGCCTCGTGTTCAATCGACCGAGAACGGTATTCACTCCCCGGATGATCTCCACCGAGTGGACCGGAGAGTCGAGGATGTAATCGATAGTGTGCAATCACGCGCAGAGGCGACGCACTGGCGCTCTAACGTACGGATTTCACTGCACCGGAAGACGCGAAGGATCTTCATGGACAATGACTCCCTTTATTCGAAATAAGAAGCGAGACACTTTCAGGATGATATTTGAAACACTTGAAACCAAAATATGTTGTTAAACATTTAGGTAACATTGTGCTTTTATTTCCTACACTATTGATACGATAGGTGTGGGTATTAACACGCAAGAGATGTTACATTTTGTACGTAAAAATTGATTTAAAAAGTTTTAAAAGGACAAAGAGAGACATTTCTAATAATGTGAATAAACGTGTTTATGGTCTTTCTAAAAGTTCCTTTCCACAGATATGTTTTCGACTTGATGTTCACATAGAATACAAGAACGCACAACTCAAAAACGTGCTTGTTCTCTTGAGCATTTTAATGCTTCCTCTCATAATCAGAATGATACCAATATTTTCTAAAACTATTGTAAGCGAAGTGTGCATTCTGTGAATTTTCAGAAGATATTAAATAAGACGATTACAAAGCGTTCAAAAGGAAAGATAAAAAGATTTAAGTGCTACAGTACACTATTTCTAGTGTTATTTTAAATGGTTACATATTATTAAAATATAATATTGCTATTTCTGTCCCACTGATTCCTTAGGCACACCCTGAAACACTCATCAACAAACATAGCGTAAGATTGAAATTTGCAATCTTCAAAGATTTGCAATGTACTACACAGCAGAGATTTTAAATTAAAATGAACTTATACCATATTTATAAACACACATTGCTCTAGTTGATAAAAATATTGAAAAACATGACCCTTTTTGTCAAAAAGTTTTTTAAATGTGAGGCTGCATTTATAGTACTCCCATTTTTTTAAAATAATCACTTCAATAATCTGTGGGCCATGAGTTCCCTCAAATCTATCGGTAAATATCCATTTTGAGTGAAAACCTAGATATATTTTAGGTACAGATGTAATTCAAAGATCTACAGACGGACGGAAAGACAGATAGGTAGACAGACGGATGTTATGATAAATATAACTCTTTCGATATCAGGAACTCTCAAATCGTGTAGTTCCGTCGATATCGATTTTTGTAGCAAAATAAAATATTATCTGCGTTTTGATTATACTCGCATAAAATAATAGTTATGATAAAGTAAAACACAAGAAATGAATACGAGCAGGACATATCCTCACTTTTCAACTGCATGGTCAAAACCAACAAAGAGGAGACTAGATATCCTTTCGGTAGCTTGAGGATAGTTAATAAATAAGTAAATAAAAATAAGAAAAAAATAAATGACTACGAGCTACACTGACAATAGAATTTGTAGAGAATCGACGTGCTTGAACTCACCAGAGGTTCGAGGTAGAGGAAGTGAAAATTAAAAATGCATGATCACCTTTCCGATCTTGATATTAAAAATTCAAATAATCTGCAGCATTTTATTCTCAAAATTCCAGATGGAAATTTCCAGAACTTAGACACTATCGCCTACCCCCACGCTTGCTCTAAGCTCTCGCATGAGAAGAGAGCGAGTCAATCACAATGATTGACAGCGCAGCCGCAGATTCCCGCTGCCCCTCGTTCGCTCGATTTCCCCTCGAGAGTTCATTTACGAGCTCTGTCCAGCGCAGCCCACGCCCTGCCCTGCCCTCCGCCGCCGGCCTCCGCACTTCCGAGAATCTGCACCGCCGTCTCCCCAACCGGGCTCTCTCGAATGTTCCTCTCACGTGCGCTCGCTTCGCTCATTTGCCCTCAGTCACGTGGTCCCAGACACGAGCGCCGCGGCGCCTCCGCCGATTTATTAATTGATTCGTTAGTGATTCCGGGCGCGTCAGTTGCTAAGGGCGTTACTTACATAAGTGTTGTCTTCCACGGAGGAGGCGGCGATCATACCCTGCTGAGACCCCACGCCGCCCTACCTCCACTAGCGGGCGTTTTCTCCAAGCAGCTATCTCCCAGCAGCGAGACACCCTCCCAACCGGTCTCTCGACTCTACGTGCAGGGTATGTACGTGGAAGAGTGTGTAAATAAGGGTGAGGATAGGACAAGAAAGGGGAAGGAAAGATCGCTTACGGGCCGAGACTCGTTTCTTAGGGTTGTGCTCCGGCATTTGCCTATTGTTGGTCGGATAAATGACGAAAAATTACAGATCAGAGCCATTAATTCTTCTCAAAATAACGACTGACTTTCACTTAGATACCAAGTCGCCTCCGCCGACAATCACATCTAACAGTCGCCCTTCGTTCTTGTTGTCGACACCCGTTCCACACGCCTTCTCTGTGTACTCAGTATCGCCCCTCTCCATTCATTTCCCCTAGCAGCCCTTATCAGCATTCTCTTGAGGTAGCGAGAGCGGTTGCGTTACTCACCGCCTTGAGTATTTGGCCTCAGATCCACCCTTAAGCACTGGGCTTTCAATTCCGCCCTTATCTCCGACCCTACACGAGAAGTCGACCCTTTATTTGCATCCTCCAATGCACACACCATTACTTTTCATTATTGACTAACTGAATTTACAACTTTCGAAAAATGTTCCACATCAACGTTCCATTTATAAAATATTTTCAAAGGGCGCAGAAACAAAAACTGTGTTAGGTCTATTGTTTTCATGAACGTAAAAATCTAATAGGAGAAAACCGAATTCAGAAAGGTCTTAAATAACTTTTTAAAATTTCACTGTTACAGTTAAAAAAAGACTCACGTGCCTCTCTTTGTTCAAAATTAAAGAAAAATATATTTTTTTACACGCCGTGCGCGAAATGTGATTTCTCGAGCTTGTTTCCCGCGTGTGAAACAGATAACTTTTTGACAGTGTGCGAAACATCGCGAAGCGAAACCAAATAATCCCTTTGTCATCCGAGCGTACGCTCTCGACTGTACTCGTGCGTGAATCACCGGTTTTGCGCCCTTGTTACCTAGAGTACTATATTAACAATTCATTTCATCACGCTATCATGACTAAAGCCCTCAAAAAAAATTAAAAAGTAGAAATGACGAAACGTCAGAAGCGGAACGCTGTAAATATTTTGTGAACAGGTGAAATATGAAAACAGGTTTCAGAACAGATTGTACATTTTTAAAACTATTCAATAGGATTACAATATTAAATATATAACATGTCTTTGAATATCATCCTGTGTGTGGACAAGAAAGACAAACGAACAGTTACATGTGAGAATAAATTCTCAGTTGCCCGCACCTCATCATTATTTCTAATGCTCACTCACCTAATTCTCATCCTACGCGCATCTGTTCACTGAAGCGCTTCATTTCCATCCTCACGGAGCCGCAGCTTTCTCCGTCGTCACTACCGCCGCCGCAGCCGCCGCCGCCGCCATTGTATACTTGTGTTTTTATCGCCAGCACTGTTCAATACAGTCGCGATCATGCGACATCTAGCGGCACAACCTAGAAAGACACGAAATACCGTGAGATATTCCATCGTGAAGACAAGGCCACGCGCGCCAAGAAATGAAAACACAAGTGTAGGCAGTGCGTTCCCTGCCACCACTTCCTTCTCGCTGGTACGGCACCCGACACTGTCAGCGCCCTTGCCACACTTCCGCAAGCTGCCACAACGTGCCTCAACGATGCCGCCAGAATACACGAGAATGCGTGCACATCTGCAAATGCCGCCTTCAACACCGTCTGCGCACGTCTCTTCCTTTTCCATACAGAAAGCCATATCCGCCACAAATGTCGTTGTTCGCACCGCGTCCATATCAGCGCTTCCATCACCGATACCTCCTCTACGGCCTTCTCCGCCGCCACCTCCACAGTCTCAAATTTGTCTGATTCTCGAGAAAAGTAGCCCCTTTTGAACCCATATGGTATTTACAGTCATTTTTATTTTTCGTCAATACTTTAGATTTGTTTCGCATTTAAACATACTGAGATACAGCCTTAACTTTGTCATGATGAAGAGCAATATTATGATTTATGGACTGAAATATAGATTTCCAGAAACGTAGATATTCTGGTTTAGTGTCTATTTTATTATAGTTAACTACAACAAAATAACTTTTAAATTAGCAGAGCACTTATAAATTATATTAAATTTTAAAAGAGATTACTGTAAAAGGGAAAAATCTTTTTTGACGTTTATCACAGAGGTTACCGCCTTGCTAAACGGTAACTCTCGAATGAAAGTCACATCCCGCAAAGATTGCTGACGCTTTAAAATAGGGACAGAAATCTAAAGCAATTGATTTTCATTGAAAATCCCGCCCTTTACAGCCACCGTTGACATCGCCATTGTCACCTCCATTGCCGCCGCCTCTGCTGTTACTGAACCACCCATCGCCGCCTCCGTCAGAACCATTGAACTTCCACATAAACAGGTGACGTTTACAGCCCCCTGTTTGTATGGCTGTTTTCGGCGCGCACCTGTCCCTTGAACCTCATTGCAGCACTGAAAGGCAGACGGCTTCCGACGCTACTGAGACGGCGATCGGGCCAGGCGGGGTGGGCGGGGCAAGTAGATGCGATCGATGGAAAGAACCTCGCCGATGTTCACGCTGTTTACAGCCAGAGTTTTTTCATGTACGTATTATCATTTTCAATCCTTGATTCCCGCGAATTTCTTATTTCCTTGTGATGCATCAATTTTTTATCGCGCAAAATAGGTGAACGTGACATTACGACATATGGGGAACATTAGCGCCTCTATCGTTACATCTTGTAGTTTTGGTCACAGTTGCAACGCCTCCCTCGGCTACCATTGCTGTTTCCAGCTACATCACCTACATCACCTACACCGGGCCTTTGCTTGCGCCTAATCACGCGTATTTCGCCAGGCAGCAACAAAAGCAGGTATCACCCGGGCGACGAAACTGGCGAATCGAATTGTGCTCGGAAGAGCTTATACAAACAACACGATAAACACAGGATAGTAAATATATAACAACGGACAGCCGGTAGGGGTAGACACGCGAAGAAATGTTTTGCCTTCAAAATTCACGGATTTGAGCCCGCATTTTTGGGTACAACTGTCCGATACGCTAACGGTTTTACTACCGAAGCCCGCAACGCTGTTGTTATTCTATTACTTTTCATACACCGTCGCTAGGCACCAACACCGCCCTCGTCACAGCCACAGCTACCGCAGTCACTGCTTTCTAGATGTATTTGATTTCATTTGATTTGATTTATTTATTCAAAAAACTATGTGACGTATGGGGGAGAAAATCAACTGTGCACGTCTCCTTCATTTCGAGAGCCCCTCTCCAACATTTGAACAATAAATAGTTGAAAAAAGGTTAAAAAATAATTAAATTTAAAAACGTGAGAGATTAGCAACATTTGTAGAAACTAGACATTCATTTTGTTCCCGAGGTATTGAAAACGTATTTCCATCGTCAAACGAATTCCAGATTTGATTCCTCTGTATTGCCAACTAAACAGCGTATCGCCCCGCCACCATCACCGCCGCCGCCAGCCGGCGCAGTTGGCGGAAGTTGGGCGGCGGGGCGGCGAGGGCCGAGGCGCGTTGAAAAATAACGAGGCGACACGCGCAGCACGTGCGAAATTCATGCGGCGATCCTCAGCCCTCGCGCTGCGCGGCCGCGACTCCGACCTCCGCCGCGCCGCGCCATCTGCGGCGCCGCCGCCAACAGGCCCCGCGCCCTGCTGGAGGGGGATTTGGCTGCGGAGATGCTGCCCGCGAGGTGGAGTCGACAATGGGAGGAAGGGGGAGGAGACTATGGGGCCCGGGGAACGTTGAGAGCTCGAAACGCTCAGCCTGATGGAGGACGGCTGATTCCGGAAGAAATGTAGACGCGCGAGGCCAAGGCAATAAGGTGTTATTTTCTGGACAAAGAACGCATGGAAAGTGTGTTCCCTGAATTATTTTGGCAATCGTAACAATTAATTTGAAAAAATGTCAAATTGTTAAAAGAGAGAAAAAATGCGAGAGAGCAGAAAAACTTCTCTGGGTTCTGCTAGTCATTAATTTAAAATGAATGATATTATTTCCTATGTTTTCTATTCAGGAGGAGTATCTTTGAAATGTAACATCCTATTTTATCACTGAAACCACTTGACTTGCCTATCAAACAAAGCAGGACATCCGGTCATTTTTTCTTACGACATATGTGAGTGACCGCTGCTATCTACGAAATTCTTAAAGATATTAAACACCACAATGATTCGTATTCTACGTAACCATAAATTTCAATGAAATATTTGTATTTAAATGAATACACTTCACCAAGAAA
The DNA here is from genome assembly GCA_017312745.1 of Gryllus bimaculatus. Lineage (NCBI taxonomy): Eukaryota > Metazoa > Arthropoda > Insecta > Orthoptera > Gryllidae > Gryllus > Gryllus bimaculatus. Next base: position 355,104 of record BOPP01000244.1, read on the forward strand.
AATATAATGCATTATAGTTTGACATGTATATTTAAAGTGAACTGCAACACCGTAAACGTTCTGTGGTGTTCTGTGTCATAAAAATGAGGTGGCGGCTCCCTAGAAACATAGGTTTAGTACACGCTTATGGAAATTACCTACACATCCACCACATGTACATGAAATTTTTGAAACCATGTATCTCCCTTACTCTTTGACACGGCCAAGGTTTATATTGCATTTACATTTCATTGCATTGCATTTAGTTGCATTGTCATTTCCATTTTGAATTTCAAGCAACATTGGTAAAAGAGAAGTGCAATATTTCTGCACGAGTATGAAATATGTGGAACACGCGAAAACACATGAGTACCGCCCGTCCAATCACGAAAGTTAGTAGAGCCAGCCTTACGTTGGGCCAGGGGTTCAGGTGCCGGCGGAAGGGGCGGGTGGGCGGTAGCGTGGGGCCCCGGGGGCAGCGCTGTGGTCAGCCGAAGGTCCGCGGCTCGCGGCCGGACGGGAGTGGCGACCCCGCGCAAGCCGATTACGGCTGAAGTACGAGCGCGCGCGCCCAACCGCCCGCCCGCAGCCCTCGGGCGGCCGCAAGCGGCCTGCTGCCCTCTAAGCTGCCCTCGCGCCGCTACACCGCCCACGCCCGCACACGCTCGCCTTACATGGCCCGGGACCCGCCCCTCTTCTCCTCCCCCCGCCACCCCCACCCCCGCACCACACTCCACCCTCGCTTCTCGCTCTTCCCGTCTATTCGACATCCCCACACACTCCGCTTCGAGCCCTCCTTAAGCTCCCCGCGCCCTCTCCGCCCCTCGTGTCTCGCTCTCGCGTACCCCCTCCCCCGCTCCCGCCACGAGGCTCCCTCGCACCCCCTCCTTCTGCCCCGCCTCCCCCTCCCTTAGTGCGCCTCACCCCTGCGACCCCGCCTCCCTTGCACTCTGCTAACGTGCTCCCCGGCTAAACCCACTCACTCGACATACGTGCTAGAATAAACGACACACTTTGTCCCTGAGCAGGTAGAAGCAGGTAACCGCATGTAATTCCCTAGAGATGGACTGGATCAAAGGAATACGTGTGCGTCGTGAATATGGACAGAATCAAACTTGCCGAAAGAGCAATGTCAGCACGATTTTTTATTTAAATATCGGGATTTAAACTGTGAAATTAAAATATTTATACATGCTTTTATTCCCCACTAGCTTTCAAACTACTTTAAAAATTAATTTCCTCTCTTCCACAGAGATTCTTCAGTATTTGGGAAAACCTACCCAGAAAGACGTGAACTATGAGTAAACTACAGCACAAGAATTTTTAACCTTTTGATATCTGAGTGATGTTCAGTCATACAACTGTTCTACAAGTGCCGTACTCCCGGTAAGAAAGTTATAAAAAACTATTTTTTTGTCGTAATTACTATGATAAAGTATCAAAAGAATTCAAACGTTTCCGCTCTTAGTCGTAAATGCATTGTTATCCTGCTGCAATGTAATAAAAACATTGAGCGTGCTACAGAAAAAATTTATTTCAATTATCAGAGAATTTTTGTTTTAGAAATTCATTCTCGTTTTTAGAAAAGTTACGGTAATATTTCCAAATTTAAAAAAATCAATGATCATCCCTACTTACAACTTCATCACCCATTTTACATAAATTTACTACTATTTTTCAAATTATTTGTCGACAAATACTAGCCATACATTGTATGTGTTGCCGGAATAAGTGAACGCGTATGCATGCAATTTTAGCCCGTTTCTCTCTCACGGGAAGACGCTAATCAGCGCTAGGCAGTTTGGGGCAATGCTGGAACGTAGCCCCCCTTAGAAATGTGAAAGTTGAATCAAGAAAATATACGAGTTATTATATTAAAAATAATAAGAATTACGTTTAATAGAGAAAAAAGGTTTGGAAAAATATTTTAAATAAAAATTGATTGAAAAATTTATGGAATATCCGTCTACTGTACTGCGACTTATAAAATTACGATGACAATTTCCTCGAGTTCTAATTTCTTTTTCAATTTTTTAATGTGTTTTCCCATCAGATCCATCATCAGGCCCTTTCCTCGCCCGGTCTACCCATGCCCAGACGCCAATGGAGCAAGTCCAATTTCGCCATTTATTTACTGGACTGAGAGGATTCGTTTCATTAAACACATTTTAAGCAGCCCCTCAGATCAGAATTGAGAAATTAAACTAGCCTGCCTCGGTGTTCGGGAAGTCATTTGGTGAAGCTGCTTATGGTAAACAATTTAGCAGGTAAATGCTAAGAACGTGATGTTGGGAAAATTCAAGAAACAAAGCATGTCTCAAAAGTAAGATTACTGTCTTTTTTGTATTTTAAACATTTAATTTGGCCAAAATAATAACAGGGATGTGTGTGTATACACTATGTCATCTATTTTTTGACGTATTTGCTATCGTCCTCTTTCCATCTAGTGAGGTATAGGATCGACTTATTTATGACGGTGTCGAAAAAGTCTCTCACAACAAGAGATTGTAATTCGATGTGTTTAAAACATCGATATTTTAACATCGATGTTTTGCTTTCGATGTTTTCTTCAGATCGAAATATTTGAGTAGATACATAGATGTTTTAAAGAATATCCTCATAATATTAATAACATTTCCAGCATCTATTTTATTTGTGGATTGCTCGCAATCAACAACCATTGACAATTGTTACTGTTGTCAATCTCCACACGGTACGAAAACGTTTGCTATTCGCGACCTTTTTCCAGTCTTTTTTTAAAATTATTTTGTAGGTGTTAATATTGTGAAACTGCAATTTGAATCTTGACTACATTATACATTTAGTTCTAATGATTCGAAAATTAAGATGAAAGTCTAATTTCAGGCAGAATGTTCTTTAAACTAATATTGACGTGAAATTTATCGCAATAGCATCAGGATATTTTACTTCGAAAGGTTTCATCATAAGTAAAACATCAATATTTTAAACATCTATGTTTTTGGAGAAATTTTCATCGACATCGAAAACCTTTTTGCGATATATCGACGTTTTGCTAAATTTTGCCATAACTACTCACAGCCACTTCATTTCATTTCATGACATCTTTCTTCCTTTCGTCATCGATTGTAATTTTTTCCACCCAGATGCCAGAATATAGTGGATGCTGCAAATCATCTCGACCTAAGGCTCCACGAGTAGCTTCGTGACATTCACCAAGTAAAGTGGAGCATGGTCGTGCGATAGACAGACGCCCTTCCACAACTCCCTCCTTTTGTTTTCAATCGCCATCTGCAATTTCTTTTAGGGGCGGATCTCGGCTTGCAGCCAGTACTTGGTAGAACATCTATTTGTTGAGCGCATGAAGTTACTAAGGGCATAGTTTTCCTCAGATTGAGTCACCTTTAAACCGGGAATACAAACCCCTAAAACGCAGTTTGATCAACTTCGTCAACAACAATTCCTTCTGTACAGAAAAAAGTCAATACTCCTATTCTCTGGTCACGGCTTACATAAGCTTTATTTTCATAAACAACATTGAAATTGAATTGAATTGAAAAATATACATCATCAATATCATTGTAAGGTATTTATTATCGAATCTTCAAACCCCAAGCAAATCCTCCAATGCCATTCTCGAATTAAATAACGTTACAAGGTTCTGGAAAATTCTTATACTTCACATTTTACTTTCCATGTACTTTTTAGAAGTTATTGCTAGTTAATTAAAAATTAATAAACAAAAAAATAAATCAGTAGGTAAAGAATCTGTAAGTTTTCTCTGTAATTTGGTTATCTTTCTAAATACAATTAAGCCACAGGAGAATGAAATATACTTATATTAAAAACGACTGACAGTCATTGAATACGCGAAAAACACCGAGAAAAATAGATTTAACCACACTGATGTTTACTTTTCCAAATCTAAAATTTTAGTTCCTGTAACTGTCATGCTAAGTAAATATGATCTCTCCACACACTCAACATGTTTTAAATATTTCCATCCCAGAACTTTTAATGAATTGTCTAACAATTTGGAAACCGCTTCTAAGATAATATCTACAGTTTATTTAGAAGGTCCAGAGCTAAAACGGTTCGGAAATAGCGGAAATACGACTTGAAACTCGTTGCGCAGTGAAACACGGTCATTTTAACAAGTAAGAGTAACAAACCGCGACAAGTCGCACGCAAGCGCTAATTTCACGCAGGGAGATGAGGACGGGAAATAAAATCCGCGCGCGGGCGAGCGTCGTTAGGAGCAGGGGAGGGGGAGGGGGAGGGGCGCTATCGCCTGGCGCAGGAAATAAGCGGATTCCGGAGGCGCCGGAGGGCGCTAAACGCGTTACTGGAGGTAATAGCGCTCCCCGCCGCAGATGAGCTTCCGGCGACGCAACCCGCGATACACTCCACGCCGACTGCGCCACGTCACAAAGAGCCGAGGCGCGGAGAAAGATGAGATGCAACGTAGCTGCCCAACGACTGGCCACATTCTGCGAAGAATATCGTTATCATATCCTGTGTTATTTTACTCGTTTTGTTTGGTTTTAAATTGTTTTATTGATTAGTGATTCCGGGCGCGTCAACTACTAAGGTCATTAGTCCCGCAACTGTAGTGCTTGTGACCCTCAGGAGGTGGCGGTGATCTTTCTCCACTCCGGTGAGATCCGGCGCCTACCTTCTGTCGGCTAGCAGGTTTTTTTCGAACCAGATATCTGCCATCAGAGGGTTAACGCCCACTCGGGACAAGCTTTTTTATTTGGTGCAACTTCGTGTTGCTGGAATTATTTTGTAACAGTGGGAGGATTAACGTTCATGATGGAAAATCTGATGTCAACGAAATTAAATTAGTGGCGGTGCAATCGTGAAACGTTGAGCCTACTTTATTTTTTTGATATTAATATCATAAAACTGATCTTTATTAACAATTCTATAGTTTAAGTGTCACTAAAGAGCAGAAAAAGAGAAGTTTACTGGTATTTTCAGTTGAACATCAAGATTTACACCTCCTCAATCATGTCTCAGAGTAGGATTAAAAAAAGGGCTAGCGACAGCGTTTTAACACCACTAGCGCTATTAGGAAAAAGATATATTCTCGGTTATTACTTGAATCTTTCACGCTGCATAAATCTGAAAGTATCAACGCGTTACGTCCAGTTCATCCGTCCTAAGTGGATGGAGCGTACTTTGAAGATTTTACTACTTAACAACTTTCTCAGCGGTGTTGGCGCGATGTTCAGCCACATGTTCCAATTATTTTAAGTATTTTGTCAACTACGAAGCACTTTTCTCGATTGAGTTTAGAGATTCTTCTTTTTACTGTAATCTAAACTAATCTAAATAGCTGTCATTGCTCAGCTGTCATTTGTTTGGGGAATCGGACGGAAAATCTTCCTACAAATTTATTCACTTTCTCGATAAAGATCCTGGTTCAAAGACCCCGCGCAATAAGATTAATTCCAATCCTCGCCGCCCGCTTCACCTTGCCCCGTCTCGCGCCGACTCAGCAAACCCCACCCGACCATGTCTTGTCCTAAAAAAACTGCCCTTTTCCTTAAAATTAATCATTTATAATTTCCTCCCCGGAACCAACCTCATACAAACCCACGAACACGAAATCTAAATATTTTTTAAATGTAAAATTCAAACACGACAACAAACGTTCTCTATTATTAAAACAACTCAAACATTTACCCACTTAAAACTCAAATAAACATTACTGCTTAGCCTATACTATTATGGATCAAACAAACAAACATTTGCTCACAACATAAATCTATTACCGCAAAATTACAATTTCATAATTTTCATATCGTGTAAACTGTTTGACTGCTTCCGTGAGAGTGAAAATTCGTTTCTTTATGCTAAAGATCAATTTTCAACGCGATGAGCTGAAGAAAAGTTGTCTAAATTACGGTTGATTAAATACGCTTATATTTCACATTCAAGAGAAAGTTCCGTCCAAATCAATTTAGCCATTCCAGAGATTAGACTTGACAAATATTCAGACAAAAATTGAAAAAAAATCTAAATAGATTTCTAAGACCATGTAAATAATCTTATTAACTCCAAAAACACTCGTTTTGAAACACAGGCATTTCAATTTCAATAATAGAGATAAAGAAATGGTTTGTGTGGAAGGATATTTCGCCTCGTTCCTCAGACATGGGATCCTCCAAGATCTCTCCTGCCTCCACAATCCCACAGTCGCCCCAGTGTGGTCCAACCAGCGGCTCGCGAGCAGCATGCGTCTCCCTTATTCATTTTGTGGCCACTTGCCCTTCTTACTGAATAAAAAATATTAATCAAACCTTTGAAAAAGCTTGTGCCCTGCTTACTCCGTATGTTCAAATATCAATAAACAGAAGATGAATAATCATCCAATAAAGGATTTGGTCTCTCTAAAAACAAAACTTTCATTATTCAACTACCCAATGAAAATTGAAGGGAGGTGCCATGCGACTTCACATAGAAAATTGAGATCTAAGATTGTAATTTCCCTGAATATTTCTGAAAACTTGTTTCGAAAGAACGTTTCCTCGAGCTGCTTAAATTCTAGCTGCAAATTTAATCACTTTTTTGCATTACATGTGTGCATTCAAGTTATTTTTCTTATCTTATGTATATTAAATGAAAAAGCATATATCGCATTGTAAGTGTTTAATTAGAATCGAGCTGGAGACTTTGGTTTACTAAACGTAAAGACATGTACATTGATATACGTATGTACGTTGATAAACTTAGACCAGAAAATCACTGCTAACCATCGCATTTATTTTTCGATTGTAAAATAAAGTGATATGTTAAACTAGTGAATTACAAATAATTCGTTTTCTTCCTTTAATGTCTCTGGAATCTCTAAAGTTTAATTAACCCTCATGTAATGAAATGTTGGACCAAATTGATCTATTCGAACGGTTACTTCAATTCGTATAATAGGAAGTTAATGAAATAAAATAAATAAATCAACAAATTTTAGGTAAAGTGAAAACTCTGTTTCAGTTACATTATCCAAATTAATCCACAAAAGTTAAAATACAAGCCAGAAAGAGAGTCACATTTCCATTCTACGTTTTATTTCAAGTAGCGAAGCAGAGAAACAGTTCATGTTCCTTTGTGTTCTTACTGCGCTGCGTAATGGTACAGCGCCCGAGGCACTTGCGCACCCGGGAGAGCCTCACTCGCGAGGTCCCAACCGCGCTGCGCGAAAAGCAATCAATACGAAGATAACAAATGGCGCAATATTGCTATTAAAATGCAGCGATGCCCAAGGGTCACGTTATGGAAAATACGTACTTCCCTATAGTTATACTCGTATTGCGGTTCGGATTATTTAACATATGACAACAAAGGGCGCTGTGACGTCTATTTGTAATTCCACTCATTCACTTCGATATTGTTTCTCTCGGATACATAACAAAGCTCTGAAAGTGGGCTCCCAGCAAGAAACATATAAGTCTATCAAAACTTTAAATGTTTTTCTTAGTTTAATCTCATGCTTAAAATTCATCAAATGCCCTCGTATAATAATTGTAATACAATATTATTCTCAAAATATTCTCTATCGATGGTATATAATTTTCCTTTCTAAAATTGAAATACGTTTTGAAATTTTTCTAATTTTAATTTTCACGTAATTTTTTGATTAAATTATATTCTTAAAACAAATTTAACACAAAATAAACGAGTTGTAAAAATTACTTATCTAAACGTATGAAGAATTGTAAACTGTACAAAACCAACGTACGTCGTACTAATTTTTGCTTCGCAACATTATGAAAAAATTTACTTTGAAAAATATAATTTTAACATAACACAATATCAGAAAATACTCTGCCTTTTCCATTTCTTGATGTTTCTCTTTCTTCTACTTTAATTTCATCACCAGTATTTGTTAGAGGATACATAAAGTTTAGAAGCTTTTCTTTTTACCACACTATTTACTAGCTGAAGCCTTGCTATTATATCTCACAAAATGAAAAACTAGAAAAATTAGAATGTAAAAGTACAACATACAATGCATGATACGGAAAACAGTATTCGAAATCCAAAAAGTTTGCTTCATAATGTCCAGTGCTTATTCTTTAAGAATAAGAATGGGAGAGGATTACAAATTCTGGAATAATAGAATTAAATTCATTATAAAAACAATATTTAAATACGTTTAAGAAAACTAAATTGCAAATTGAAAATTGTTCTTTATTTTCCAAGATGTGTGCTTGTGTGTGAATGGATGTGGTATTTTCTTCTGTGGTATGTGAATAGGAAATCTCAATATTTCACTAAAAGTAAAAATATAGCGCATTTCATACACAGTCACTAAAATTGTTTTGCAAAAGTACAAGAATCAAATACGTATGTATTCGATTCATTTGAAACACTTCCGACAATATCATGACATTTATTGGTAATTGGATGACACCCAGCCATTAAATAAACAACAATATATATCTCATATACCTGTCTTTTATTCTTTTATAGTATAAGACATTACAAAAGCAAACCCTTCTAAAATATAGAAAATATTAAAAAGTCGCTTTAGCTTTGAAAGCAAATCGACTTGATTTCTCTTCATGTATGTAGGAAACACTAAGACTATTGTAATAAAAATATGAAAGAATTATTGAGATGCCTGCATTACTTGGCTCAGAAATTGCACAAAATATGAATTCATGGAAAGATTGAGCTATTTCTTCGTCACCAAATATTAACCTGTTTGAATTTAAGCTTCACTCAGTTTCTTCTGATTGTAATATTAAAAAATTCTACTAATGAAACCAAAGCAATAACTAAATTTAATATTAAAATTAATCAATAAAAAGCTGAAATAAAAATAAGAAACTAATAAAAATAAAAAATAAATAAAATACTAGTTAAAGGCTAAACTAAGTTAATTTTTTACGCATTCAAAATTCTTTCAAATTCCTCATATTTTGCGGTGGATTTGGCAATGTCACATATGCCAAATCGCCCGGGACCGAAAATGGAATCTTTGTGACATAGTACTTTTGTTTCCAATGTAATTCTTGAGAGGAGTTTTCTTGTTAGCTTTTCCTTGTCCCTGAAATTGCCTGTTCCCAATGTAACCCCGCCGGGTTTTGAAGCCAAAGAGAGACCGTCGAATGGAAAGAGAAAGAGGGAAAATCAAGAGTAACACCTGCGCTTTTCAGAATTTCATAGGAGCTTTTATAAACAAAGTACACTCTCTAGGTTGAAGGGGTTGACAATTACCTTTACTATCCTTGTATTTACAAGCAGAGGTGGGAATAGTCAAATGCGATTCCATTTTCTTCCATTATTCTTCACAAAGATACGACTAGGAGACACTTTGGCAGCTTCTCAGTCTGACCCGCTTTCTACTGACCCATCCTAATCTTCTTCACTTTTCTCTCATAACAGTAGCACAATGTCTTGTTATTACGACAAATGTGCAGCACTTTTCTTGACGAAATGACAGTGTAGTGCGATCAGTCGGTTTAGTTAGATGCTAATGTGGAGAAGCGGAAAGGTAGTTGGAAACAATTGCAACATACAAGAAATGGAAATCAAGATAAATTTATTATTGACACGAGAGATGCAATTAACTATGCTGCGTTATCAACAGAGTGAAGTCAAGGGAGCATTCAGAACTAATAGAGACGACAATTTCCCCACCTATTTTCCAGATGGAAGAAAGAAGCGGCATATTCACAATGGGACAAAAATGGCACGATGGCAGTTTTAGGTAGAACATGTTTTTTATGACACTAAAAACCACTTTGTGTTGAAAGATTTTCTAGACATTTCATCTGTAAAATAAGTAAAAGTCGACGTGATAGAGTGATTTACAATAATATGACAAAAAATATAAGCAAATCAAAAATTGGAATGGGACAAAAATGAGATATCGTAAGTTTAGTGTTATACACGAAATTAGAGTTAAGTAATTTATTACAAACACTTTTACATTATCTTAACTAACCTACTGTCTAATTGCCACAGAAAAGTGCAATTTAGTATAACCAATATTTTTTTGAACTTGAAGTCCAGTTTCTATAACATTTGTTTGATGGAAATACTAGAAAAGTTGACATCAATATCTCTAATGGAAATGTTTCATTTAAACTTGTTCATTTCGTAGTAAAAATCCTTATTATTTCAAAACTATGTTTTTCCTGCCTCAAATGTTTGAGAAATCTTTATTTTCAATTTGCACTCTTTTAACACTATTTCATATACCTCAAAAAACATTGCGTTGTTCTTAACTGTTAATTAAATTACATTCCATCAGTTTTTACAACAATGGAGAATTTAAATTGAATATATGAATCAAATGATAACTTATAAAATCATTTTTTTCAATTATTAGATATTGGCTAAACAGAAGTAGGGACAAAATACATTATTAGTTCAGAAAAATATACAACGCATGAAGATGTCCAGTTTTACAATAATTAAGAAATTTAATATCGTAATGACAAACAGTAATTGAGTTTTGCTATCTGAGATTTGGAGTGGAGAGCTTGCTACAATTTTTATAGTAGTCTTGTGTATTTTATTTTAATCCAAACGTACTGTCGATCTGTGAAGCAAATTCGAGGGACAATTGTCAGCAAACACCATTCTCTAAGAATGGTGCAAGTAAAAATCATGATTTACTGCCATGAGTAACTTGCCATATACTCGTGTAAACAGAATGTAATTCAACAAGACACCAAAAAAGAGAAAAAGGAAACTATCCATTTTTTCCACAAACGTAAATTAATTAATAAATTAAATATGGGCTTACTTGCCTTCACTAGTTGAAACATTTTAAAAATATATTTTGTTTTGAATAGTTTGTTATAATTGATAAATATTGTACATGAAGTAAAACTAATACAGGCAAAGTAAGACCGAGGACGGGCCTCAACGTGCGCCCTTGGTTGTCGTGGTCATTAGTGAATTTTTCCTGCGCCCCCAGGGCGCGAAGGAGCGCTGGCGCAGAGCGCAAACGGCGCCCGCGTGTGGAGCGTGCGGCCGCGCCGCCCCACCACTCGGATCAATCCGGCGGCTCATTAAAGGCGGCTAATGAGTGCGGGTGGTCCGCGCTGTCTCGGGGCTAGCCTCGGCCGGAAGCGGGTCACGGAGGGCGGGGCAGGGGTAGGAACGGAATCGGGGAACGAAGCGGGGTGTCCGCGGGGAGAGAGCAACGACAGTGGGGCGGGGCGGCGGGACGGCGGAACGAGGGCGAAGCGGGCGAAAGGGGGGACGCGAAGGGCGAAGGGCGAGGGGCGAAGCGGGCGAAACGGGGCGAAACGGGGCAACGGCGACGGGCGAAACGGCGAGCGCGAAGGCGGGAGGGGCGAAGCGGGGCACGAAGCGGGGCGAAGCCGGGGCGAAGCGGGGCGAAGCGGGGCCCGAACCGGGCGAAGGGGCGAAGGCGGGCGAAGCGGGCGCGGAAGCGGCGAAGCGGGGCGAAGCGGGGCGAAGCGGCGAGCGGGGAACGGGGCGAAGCGGGGCGAAGCGGGGCGGAAGCGGTGGAACGGGGCAAGCGGGGCGAACGGGGCGAGCGGGAAGCGCAAGCGGGCGAAGCGGTGGCGAAGCGGGCCGCGAAGCGGGCCGAGCTGCCAGCGGGGCGGAGCGGCAGCGGGGCGAAGCGGGGCGAACGGCAGCGGGCGAAGCGGGGCGAGAAGCGGGCGAGCGCGAAGCGGGGCGAAGCGGGGACGGGCAAGCGCGGGCGAAAGCGGGCGAAGCGGGGCGAAGCGGGAAGCTGGCGAAGCGGGCGCGGGCGAAGCGGGCGAATGGCGCGCGGCGACCGGGCAGCGGGCGCACGAGCGGGGACGGAACGCGAGGGGGCGAAGCGGGGCGAAGCGGGCGAAGCGGCGAACGGGGGAAAGCGCGGCGAAGGGGGCAGGAAGCGGGCGAGAGCGGGCGAGCGGCGCGAAGCGGGGCAGGCAAGCGGGCGAAGCGGGGCGAAAGCGGGCGAAGCGGGACAAGGCCAAGCGGGAACGTGAAGCGCGGCGAGCGGCGAAAGCGGGGCGAAGCGGGCGAGCGGGCGAAGCGGGGCGAAAGCGGGCGCGGCGAAGCGGGGCCAACGTGGGAAACCAGAGCGAGAACGGAAACGATGCGGGAGCAGAAAGGAACGGGTCCGCCAAGAAGCGTGCATGGACGAGAGGGGGCGGGGGACGGCGGTTCCCGTTGCCGCCCGGGGCAGGGCTACCGACCCACTAATTACGGCGAGAGGCGGGTGCGCGGCGGGGGCCGGAGGAGGCGGTGGCGCAGGGCTAAATGATGCGGCGGCGGCCTTTTGTTTCGCCAGCATCGGCAAGCAGGCGGCAATGATGGTGGCGCTGTGGTGGGAGGTGCCGCAAGTAGGCGGGGAGGGGGGTAACATTATGTGCACCCGCAGCCTTAAGGGATTGGAGAGGGTAACGGTGACGGCAGAGTTGAGAACCGCAACATTCGCGGACTGTCTAATATCGGAGTGGTGGAAGTGGATTGAGACTGACACCAGGAAGGTACACAGAATGATTTGGAATAACTATTAGATACTGATAGGGCTTTTAGGAGATTCATTTTCTGAATCCCCACAACACTTTTACTATGGAACATCAAGTGAGTTTCAGTGTTAACATGTGGGAAGGAGATCAGTTAGTTGGTACGGAGGTTTTTCCGTTCCGACTCAACACTCCCACGTACCTCGTTTCAGCAGAACTCGCTGTCTAACCTCGAGAAGGGTTTACCACTTGTGTGGCGTCCTATGTGGCTACAGAACAACAGGTCTCCGGCATATTTCTCCGCCCTGTGTGAGACATACGGTTGTTGTCGTTCACAGAAGCGGCTTCGGTTGCTTAAATTCCCAAGTCGGCAGATTTAACACAAGATATTTTTGTGTATGTGTGTTACGAAACATTTCCATTTTGAAATGCCAATGATACAGATATCTTAGCACCGAAATTCATTTTCGGATTACTGCATCCCTTCTCCCCTAGATGCTTTCCAGGGAACGGGTGAGATCGTCCATCGCCGACCCCTCGCTTGCACTAAATTCCGTAGCCATCACTTCCAGATATTTTGGTAGTCAAAGATGGACGATATCGATGAAAAACTCAATCATATCATTGCCAGTAGCCCGGTCGACCCTTCAGATTTCGTGCACCTGCAAAGCACCCAGGAAGAAATGCCAACCAATCAGGGATGTGATAGCAAGGTATTTTATGTTTAATTTCTTTTTATAAAATTTCCCATCACATGTTCATTGGCAAAGAATAGTCATCTTTGACACTCTACATTCCCTAGAAGTTTGTAACATTCATTCTGAGCCATCGTGTAGAGAGAGAAGGGAAATGTTTTCATAGAACGACACTGGTAGCGGTAAGGTGGTAGCGGAGGCATGAGTGGTAGTAGAAGAGAGAGAGCAATGATTGTGGCAGTAGTGGTAATGGATGTGACGATTTTCAGGCTACGGGCGGGAACGGGGGACGGCGAGGGGGCGAGGATGGGGGCGCCGGCGATGCCATCGATGGCGAAGCTGGGAGCCCGCAGGGGAACGGGGCGGTGGCGGGGTCGAACCTGGGTGGACAGGGAGGGGATGAAAGGAGGGGCGCAGATGCGACTGGGGGCGACCGTGCGGCCGCTTGCGTGGGAAACCGGGCAATGAGGCGCTGTCTCAGGCTGCGGAATCGAGGGGCGAGTGCTCAAAATCGAACGGAGGTAGAAGCCGAGAGGTGGGAACTAAGGAGACTTTACTGTTAATGACCGTGCGTGAGCACTGCCTTTTCCTGCAGTTGTTTCGGTCGGAGCCACGCATGATGGCAATGGGAGGGTAGAAATGTTGAAGTCGAGAAGGCCACAGCTGCAATGTGGCGAAAAGGATGATATTTTCAAGGTTGGTTCACCAACATATTAAGATTATGCAAAAAGTTGACAGGTAATGAGCTTATGATAGTGAACCTACATTAAAACGGTAAGAAATAAAATGAAACGTCATTCAATATTCAATTTAAAGAAGAAGTTGACAATGGAGACGTATGTAAACAGACAGTATACACAAAAGACGGCTCATTTTTTATAGCGTATTGTTAAAATAAACGAGAGTAGACTGACACAAAACTTAAGTTATATCGCCGAACTGAAGACAAAAAAAGCTAACAAGTCATGAAAGACATTGGAATCAATCCAAGATATATCTGCAAAATGTGTAAGTATTCCAAGAAAATAAACGAAAATAATTAAATATTTTAGAGTTAAAACATGAAACAGTTTAAAACATGAACGAGAATGAAGCTCAATAATATAATGAAGTTAAGTGATTAAAAATAGGGGAGAAAACGAAGGACCCGAAGATTCAGGGAGAACTCCAAAGAGACCAAATGACCATTGGTCCCCTACTACCCCTGCGAGTGCACTTTTATAAGAACTCAAGACGATAAAAATGTACATGTATGAAAAGAATGTGGTACATGATACATATGCAGAGTAGAGAACGTGAGGTAGAATATTACACGTACGTCGGTGGTCAGCAACGTTTCAGGTTGAAAAGAAATGTATCTACTGTCTAAATGAAGATCCTGGCTAGTATATACTGTCCTACTGGAAATGACAAAATAAGAATGTTTAAAACACATTGAATAGATATTAATGAATATTTTTCTAGTCATAAACGCTCTAATCTCCAGCTGCATGGTTAGCAAATGAAAAAAAACATCACTTCTGCGACATCTGGTAGACCCTCGAAATCATCGTAAATTAAAGCAGCGCGGTGTGAGCGTGACGCACGACCAACTGCGACGGGCGAGGCGATGACGCAGATAAAACGCAAAGGGGAGGCGCCACTGTTTCTTCTGCGGCCCTTTGCGACCCGCGCGCACGTCCTGCTGTTACAGCCAGCATTGGCAGTCCGCGCACGCAGCAGCGAAAATTACCCGCGATTACGCCGCGATGCACACCAATGCGAAGCCCAGATTTGTCTACTTCCGCGCAACTCTCTTGCTGCAATATGAAGTTGCGCAGCAGCTATAGCTACATGATAGAGGATCATTACAAATAGCAAAATTGTAGAAAAATAAACAAAAATGAAAGCTTCTCAAGGGATTTACATCAGAAAAAACATTTTTAGACCATCTATCTTTAACTTTAGATATTATAAAGTGTGTACGTTTATGTCAAAATTACGAATCCCTAGGTTATTGTAGTCTCAGTCCTACAAAAGTCCTACAGTCAGTTCTCGTCCTACAAAAGAAGCACTCTTTACCTCAAAATTACCCAATTTGTCGCACATTCTCTTTGTCAACCAAACTTTCAGACGAAGCTTTAATGAAAATTGCATTTCATTTGTTGTGTCCTCATGTGAGTCACGTAAACCTATAGGCATAGCTCGTACTATACAATTACAAATGGAAAAGTTAAAGGTGTGATGCGAGTTGGACATCCACAATTACAAACATCTGTGTAATTCATGTCAAATCTTCGTGACACAAGTGTCACAGCTGTGTTCACATTGTTTTTATTTGCGTTTACGTAACTCCGTAACTCAGAGAGAGAGAGAGAGAGAGAGAGCGAGAGAGAGAAACAGATGTACAGTTTTGCCCCACCTCGTTATGAACAATGGGTGACGGTTATACTCGGGCAAGCTCGTAATTTTGCAACTTCGCTAAAGTAATCCTACCATTTGTTGGGTGTATTTTACGGAATATACGAGTAATTTGTAGTTAACCTGATGATAGATCGTAGTTCAGTTGAAAGATATTTAATTACGTTTGTTTTGTTACCTGCATCAATGCGAATGCGAACTAATGTTTTATATAGTTTTTTAGCCTCATTCATGAAAACAGGCGTAAAATGATAAATATCAAAATTACACATTCAGTCATTTTGTTGACTATTGTGATCAATATATGTGTACGCCCTTATAATTTAAATCAGTTCATATTCATTTTCTACACTCATAGGTATATCGAGTATTTGTAGCCTGATAGAAATCGGAATTAATTAAAGTCAAGCTGTACGTTCGCTCTGATCGGGATGTCGGTTGAGAGTTTGGAACGTCATTCTGGCTGGGACGACGCACCGCTGAGAAGGTACCCGGAG
The DNA here is from genome assembly GCA_017312745.1 of Gryllus bimaculatus. NCBI lineage: Eukaryota > Metazoa > Arthropoda > Insecta > Orthoptera > Gryllidae > Gryllus > Gryllus bimaculatus. The sequence continues at coordinate 371,109 of BOPP01000244.1, forward strand.
AGGGAAAACCCCGCGAGGCTACGTGTAGTTTTGTGCTGGATCTCATCTGAAGAGGAACGTCGCCGCCTCTCGGCCGAATATACTCTCTAGTCATGTGACCAATGACTAAGCATCTGATGCACCAAGAGACACGAAGTACTCACTCATTCACTGAAGTCGAACTTAACGTTAAAAATATAATTGACACTTTTCAGTACGGATACACGAAATCCACGGTCAGCTCGAGTCTACGTTTGTCACTAACGTCCAGAGCGTTACCGCGGCCCCATCAACAGGAGCTTGTATTTTCCGGACGCAAGATGTCTCATCGCCCCCCCCCCGCTCCGCCCGCTCGCTTCGAACTAGGTCTACAGGGCTGAACCTACTCATAGTGCTTCTGGCGGACTAACCATTGCTAGGATGTCTTAACTTGATTGAAGAGAACGTAGGCAAGCTCAAAGTCGACTCCATTCCTCTTAGTGCGGATGCAAAGACCCTGTAGCGCAAACGTGGTGCGCACAGATCTGTTGAAATAAAGCAAAATCCTACATTTTATAAAAAAACAACATATACTTATTCCAAGATGTTCTGAAGCTACCGTGACAAAAAGTGCTCCAGATTCAATGTTGATTTTTTTGGTAATAATGGTGGATAATAGTAAGTCAAATTTTTCAAAAAAATTTGGACAAGAATTGGTTATATTTTAGCTACAAAAGCCTCTGACTATGTGTGACGATGTTATGAATAATCTGTTGCCTCTCGGTGCCACCAGGCGAGCGCTCAGAGGAAGACCGCACCCCCTAGCGGCAATAAGATTTATTTGTGGTGGTTTGTTTGTTTGTTTGTTTTCGAAATTCAAACAAAGAGTGTGTGACGTTTTTCGAAGTTATTGACTTTTTTAGCAAAATAAAATTGTTTATTGAACAAATAACCGTGTTCAAGCATGGCCGCTTGAAGAGATAGGAATATTAATGTGTTTGGTTAAAAGAGAGTTCTATTATAAATTAGCAAGTATTTTATAATGCATACGAATGCAAGTGAACAGAAGAAAAAGGAAAAAAATAATCCGATTAGATCACGCCACATCTCTGGAGTTAAAAAAAATTATATTCATCTATGAGCTATAAATCAAAAAATTAAGGTTAAGTTAGCCTCATGGTAGTTTTATAAACTTAAATTAGCACATGACAAGCAGTATATCAAGATAAATGTAAATGTAGCTCAAATAAAGGAATCTGACAAACGTTTTAGGCAAAAATGTAACGAAAATGGTGACTGGTGTGCACCTTATTGAACTATTAGGTATTTTTCATAATACAAGACATTTACGCTGACGAGACAAATATGTCGTGTAAAAATATAAATCGAATCAGACTCACGATTTGTAGTAAAAAAAATTCTGATACACCACAAACATAACCTTCATTTTTGCTTCGGACTCGTTAAGTACTAACACTATAGTGTTAGTCAACCTCAAGAGTATTCAACCCAAACATTTACATGTACAAGCGTTTGTATTCCGGAAATCAATAGAAAAGGGCGGGAACGTTCCTTCTAAAGTAGTTCACAGAAAATATCACATGACGAATAGAAAATGGGAGAAAATTCTTAAAAAGTAATACGAATCAGAAGATTGTAGCAGAGTATATATACAGAGTGTACTTTGTCATGAAAATTATTTTTTTACAGTTCTGTCTTTGTATCATATGAAAAATTAGTCACAAATGTTGTCTTATTTAATATATCACGAAAATAAAATATAATGATGGGTGTTAATATATGAGAATACATATTACTACAACACGAGCGAGCAACAAGCGAATGAACAAAAGAATAACTACTGAAAACAAACCAGTTTTACCTTTTCTCATGGTAGTCATGATCAAATTTTAAATTCAAAATGCAGAAAATATCCTATTACAAAGGACACATGCGGGTGGAAAGGACCTTTTGAATGTTCCCACTGTAATTCTGACAGTTTCTTCATTTATTTCTTTGTTACCTTTCTAAATCCCACGTATAACAACTGAGATGTCTCAGTAACAACAACCGTTGCCCCACCAGCATTTCTGATCGGGAGCTCCTACGCTCCGATTTTCGACAATAGATATTGTGGTAGGTCAAATTCAACCGTTGATTGGAGAAGAATTGTAGCGCCAGCTGCTCTGATCGGTGATTAACAATAGTTCCTCTGATTTAGAGGCCGCCGGAACGGAATTCTATTGATGCCAGTTAGTTATGCGACATCGATAACAAAACATCGATGTTACCAATTACTGATGCTCTGAATTAATTCATCGATTTTAATACAGCATCAATCAAAATCATCTGTTTTTAATAATGCGATGTTCTAAAACTGGTTTAGTAATCTCTAACAAAATTTCTGGGCAACAAAATTTAATTTTACAGTGACCGTGTTTATTAAGTTATATTGAAGATGAAACTAAAAATAATAAGAAGAAATAAAGTAAAAATAATCAGCGCCAACAGTAATGTCAAGAGGTCACAGCTTCCTGAGTACGGGAAGATGAGAAACCTTAAGCTAATAGCGGACGCAGACTCTCCACTTGCGAAACACAAGGAAAGACGTACAAAATACCAGGACATCGGGGTTATCCTGTGCGAGGGAGGCTCTGCTCGATAAAGATAGTTCCATTAGTGCCTTAAGGGGGTGCAGAACCCGCAAGCGACGTGCGGATGGGCTCCGGATCTCTCGTGAGAGGGCACAGATCACCGCCACCGCTCGGCTACGTCATACTCTTCACTCACGGGAGTAACCCCCGCAGCAGCTGAAGGGCCAGAAAACAAGAAATACTCTTTCACGCCGCGTATTATCTCGCACAAATGCCTTAGCGCCCCTACACAAGCATTCTGTAATTCTGTTCACATTTCCAATGAGGATCCTAGAGGGGCAGGCGTTTTCCAAGTACAAACGCCAAGAATCACTTATTTTTTCAGTCACGTGGACTGAGGACGACAAAGGCACCAGCTGTTGCCTCTGACAGAGTTGGAGTCCCGACGGTCGCAGAATTGTGGACACTAGCTAGCTACCTCGATTCAGTCGCTGCAGCGGCTGACAGCGTGCTGTCTGGAGCAGAATTGTAGTGGCCGGCAGCTCTGATCGGTACTTTTCCGTGATTTCTCTAATGAACATAAGGCAAATAACGGACCAGTACCCTAACAAAAGAGCCAAGAACCGCGCGCGATCTTCCCTCCCCCTTCCTTATCTTACCCCTTACCTACACACACACACACTGAAATGCACTACACTACCACACACATCATTCGGGGGCTAAGAGTTAAGGACGGCTGGGCGGTGTCGCGCTAGCCAAGAGATACCTGGATGGGGAACCCCTGCAAGCCACACGGCGTAGGAGATCTCGACTACCAAGACCACCAGCCACCACCTCCCCAAAGACATGAACAGCCAGCCACATGACTCGACAGCTCGGTCCACTGCCCACCTCGCTTGCTGTCCGCGGACCTCCCGAGGTGAGAGCCGCCGGCGCGGGCGCGCGCGGTCGCGCTGTTGGCGCAGTCCGCTGCGGTAGAGGCGGGTCTGGCGTGCGTGAGAGGTGGCGTGGCGCTGCGCCTGGCCGCGCCGCTCATCGTGCTGGCCACGCGTGCTGCTGCTGTTGCGGCGGCCGGCCGCCCGCCCCGCGCCCCCGCCCCCGCCGCCCGCCGGCGCCTGGGACGACGACTACGCCGGCGGCGCCGAGGGCTCGGGTTCGGGCTGCCGGCGCCGCGCGCTGCTCTTCGTGCTCGACGTGCTGCTGCTGCTCATGGTGTGAGTACCCCCCCTCCTGCCTCCGCTCACTCCCCGCGCGTACATTCCGTGGAGGGTTTGTAATTTACGGAGAAGAATTCGTGGATTTTATTGCATAGTCTTTGTATTGAATCTGAAGATTCATTTGCAACAGTCGTAATTATTAAAATCTTAATTTAGCATCAAAAGAAGAATGTATGTAATTTAATGATTTCTATTTCCACTCCAAACAATTTGTTATGTATTGAAACACTATTTGTTTCTGTTGTTTCAGAGTCCGAGTAGAGTTTAGTAACTATTTATTCAGAAACTGTTCATAAGGCGTAAAATACAGATTTATCTTCATTTTGCTTTCACACTGCAAGAAGAGTCTTCTTCAATTCTCTTTTTTCAATGAGCATGTGCGCTAACGATTTTTACTTCATGTCAAATAGTTTTAAAATATTTACATGCATACACTTCAAAGAAAACGTCCCATACAATGAGCACCTTCAAATGAAGTCCCCTACATCTAAGAAATGATTCTGACTCAAACAATTTCTCCCATAAGGTTTCGATTGATTTTTTTTAAGAAAAGGGACTATCGAGCAGAAAATGGATCTCCTTCAGTAAAGTGAAGTTTAATGTCATGCATCAGGACTCATGCAAACGAAAGTATCCCACAATCGAAAAACACAAATATTCAATGACTTCTGTATCAAAACGTAAATTGCTTCATTCTGGGAAAGTTCTGGTCAATATCCACACTTCAAAATGCTTTTTTCCTAGAAATAAAATGATTTCCTCAGTATAACTAAACGTCCAATCGTTCGATTGCTTACTGAAAATGTTCCCGTCAATATACAATTTGTGTGGAATTGTGCGATAAATGAAACCTATATTCCCCACTGTTTTCATTGTATTTTGCATCGTGCAAGAGTATTTTTTTTCACAATTCCCTAAACACGCTTGGCACATTCACATTTTTCGAAATAACTACAAACTAAACATTCCATGTTCCAAAATAAATTTCAAAATTAACTCCCGGTATATCAGCTTTAAGAGTGGAAAACCACTTGCAATTAAATATAAGCTTCAGCAGAAAACATTCACTTTTATTTGTTGTACCTACAATGAAGCAAGCAAGTGTTGTGCTTTGGTGATGAAATAATATAGGACGTTTCCGGGCCGAAGAGAAGCGCCACCGTGGGCGAGAGGAGCGTTATATTCTGAAGAATGACGAATACAGTTGGAGTCCAGATATTAAATTCGGGACACTCCTCAAGCCTGGCAAAAACGTCCATCGGAAGTCTTAAATTAAAATGTATTATCAACCAGAAATAATATTTACCATCCATAGTTCCGTAGGTACTCGAAATCTGCCAAAGAAAACTTTTAAGAAGGGGGAAGAAAGTAAATGTAAAATAATTTTGCTTCAGAGGAAAATTTGGAAAATGTCATTTATAAATGTCTTATATGAATAGGTGATAATAATAGCAATGCTATTTATTTCTTTAGCAAACTTGTAGGGGCAAATAATTATATTATGGCACGACATGAGGTAACTAAAGCATCCGAATATTTGTAGACGTTATTTCTCAATAAAATATCAATATTATATCAAACATATGTTGTACATTCGAGTTATAAGTTATAACTAAACTAGTTATAAATAGTCACGAAAACGCGGAAAACTCAGAACCACAGTGACTAATTGTCTATTCATAACATTTCAATCAACAATATCTACAACAGCCAATATTAACTTATGTATTTATTAGTGGTAACTAAGTACTATTTTTTCAGTCACAAATATCAGTTGACATACATTTTCTTTCGTGTTTTCGTGCAAATATGCCACAAATAGTTGTATTATTAAAAACTTTCAAAGCCCACAAGTGGCGACAAAACGTTTTTAACTTAATTACCGATGCTACCTCACAGCAGAGAATAATATTCATTTCCGTGTGCGTTTCCATTACCTCCAATCCCGGCTAATGGAAAGTGACACCGCGGAAGAGCAAGAAGGAAAAATACCGCGCAAACAAAAATGAAAATGCGAGAAAAATAGAAAATAATTCAAAGTGTGATGAGCATTTAATGGACGGAAATCCGAACCATAAAAATATCTTTAAAGTAAACAAATTTGAACAAATACGTAAAAATATTCGTATATAAAATAATACAATATAAATTCCAAAAATATAATTTATCAAATATGAAATGTTATATAGTATCACCATCAACTGACTTGAAAATAAATACTAAAAACGCTTTCTAGGGTGTTAATAAACTCTTGAAATATAATCCTAAATATTTTATTGGCAGATAGAGAACTACTGCACTAACGCTTGTGACAGTTCCTCTGACTGGTACGTCTAGCATCCACTTGCACCTTCATTTGCATGAATTAGCTTTAATTTCCTTGTAACCAATCTATCTTCGGTGGTAATTCATTCATTTTTTACTTTTACACTTCTTCCATAGATTATATCAGATTACGCGATAACGCGGGGATTATCAGATTACGCATAGATTATATCTTATACAAAAATACTTTTACCATTCTATAAATGCTTTCATGTTTCAAATGTAAGCTACATATATTGCTGCATGTTTCAAGTCACAATGTTATTTCAATATGTAGTAAAGTGTTTGTATAAGACAACACTGAATCCAGTAATTAATATTATTACGTAGGTAGTTTCTACAATTTAATTATTATAAGAGAGTTTCTCTTTGAAAACGAAGCATTTCGTGATGGCTATACTCGCATTAAACATTACGGTAATGAGTGTTTTTTTGTCAATAAGAGCAACTGTTTTATTTCTGATTACTTAAAATTTTAAAACAAATTAAAGTTATTGTTCCTTAAGAGGCATTTTGTAGGTAATGTGTTATCCCACAAATAATAAAGAGGAAGGGAGAATATTTCTGGGAAACAGAGAAAAAATGAGAGAGAAATGAGTTTATTAGGTAACTCATTATAGCAACCCAAAAATGGAATTCGTTTGTATCTTTGATCAGTTTATTTATGTCAATCGCGATCTGACAGTTGCAATTACTCTTCTAATTAATGAATTACGATTGATGTGAATGGTTCAATGCTGTCACACGTGTTACAATTTTCCCAAGTCGCAATGTTGAAAAATAGACTAAAATGTGTTGTTCGTGAGCTTCATATTCACTGTAGTTAAGAAGAAGTATCTTAAGAACACACGTTTTATCAATCACCTATTTTAGTTATTGCTTCATTGTATGAATTAATATTTCACTTATTGTATTGATAATACTCTTCCATAAATTTGTTTACAAGGGGCCTATCAAATTTGACGAAAAAATTCCTGCACTTAATAAAATATTGAAAAGAAGCACAAAGTGAAATATACATTTCCTCCTCTTTTTGATTAGGTTAATAAATGTCGATTGAAATTGATTCATTCGGCAAATTAATAGAAGTACTATAAGATACGGATAAAAATGAACATTCTGAAACGGGCCAGCGAAGGAAGCGATTTCCTCTGAGTGAAAGATGATATCGCAGCGGAGAGTGGCAGTTTCACGAGTGAAAAATCTCTACGCACTTCTTTCATAGCGTAGTTTAAGCGAATATCCAATAATAAATAACAGAAATATTTCAATTTTACATTTTACCTTACTATAATTTTCAGATACAGAATCAATATCAACTAATATGTTTTAAATGTATTGTTTGTAGCATACTTCTAGGAATTATAAATCAGCTCTTCTACCAAAAAAATAAAGTAGCTTACCGTGAGACCTGCATCGGTCAGGTTTCTTCATATTAAAATTTTTCTTTGTGCCATCTTTCTAGCCGTATGCTATTTTGAAGTCTATACTCGTAATAAAAAATAAATATACTACAGCTGCCAGGCTCATCTATGTTTAGGAGCAAAATTAAAAGTACGGTTAGAAGTGTTTTAAAAAAATTAGCGATACGTTACAAAATTAAGTTTAAATATCTTCAATTCTAGTAACCATGCACAAAAATTAACATCATGCTGGAATTGTAATGTAGTAGTTCACCAACAAATTGCGTTTACCAACTTGAAACTACAGTATTGTTTTCATGAATTCGAACAGAATATTCTAGAAACACCTGGCTAGAAATAGTTCTAATCTATTTGTCTGATCAATAGCAATCGAATAAGCAATTACCGCTACCACGACGCCTTAAAACTTCACAAAAACCTAAAAGCTTAAAATCCCCTAAAGGCTTATTTCAATAATTCTCATGGAATATATTCAAAATATCCGAGAAAACGGCCGAGACGCCTTGAATGACGCCCCATTAGTGCCGGAAAAGGTCTAACCGTGAGTTACTGACATCACCCGATAACTGTAATAGGGACGAAATAACGTCGAAGTACTGTCTCAGCTTTGCCCCCAAGAAAGTGTCTCTCCACGAAACGGGCGATTCGAATGATTCTTTTAGGCTTGAGGATTGCTTTTACATGCAGTAAACCTGTAACAAAGATTATACGGCTGTATTTGCTCTCTGGAGAATAGTGCACGGAGGATTTTTTGGCCCTTAAAATTCCCCGAATTTGATGCGGTTTGACCGGCGAACTAGCGCGTAGCAGAGCGAAAGGCTAATCTTGACACGTCCGAAGCCGCATATTTCTGAAGCAGTCCCTTTGTTTGGACAACTTCTTGTGGTAGTCAAAAATAATTTAACTACAAAGTAAAGTATACCATTCGAAAAAAAATGCTGCTAACATATTAGCGTGAAAGTTAAAGCCACGCAGACTATTTAATTAGCAAAAATATAGATTTTCATCCGGATAAATATAGGCATCAGATAATTTTTATAATATTTATATTTCAACTTTCGATAACAGTAGGTTTTAATACGATTCTAAGTCTTAAGCACATGTGTTAACTATTGTAAATTTTTTTTTCAACAAATTCCTCCAACTTAATGTAGGCAACCAAAGTGTATGGATTAGTTTTATCTAATTCTCTTTTCCAAACTGTGTTATCCAATTAACACTACTCTTCTTTTCGGAACTCAACCTATGTAACTAGTTGCAAGCTAGTCTGTGAAGAAAGTCAGTATCACACAACAGCAGCAATTTTCAATTCATCCTTCAAAACATAAATAAACAATTTTTGAAAAGAATATACCGATTGTACGTTTGAGAGGTGCTTACTATTATACTGACGTAGTAGATTTACCCATTGAATATCCATTTAATTGTTGACACTTCACAGATAGCATCACATTTGTGTGCTTTCTAACCATTAAAACTAGAAATATTCACATTTTTGCAATACAGCATTAACTGTAAATGAAATAAATTGGCTCCATCAGCAATATGGTAAAAGACCTAGATATGATAAATTTCAGAATTTTTATACGAAAAATTTTAGATATTTTATTCAACGAATTTAAGTTTTCTTATGGAATCTTTATTCTTATAATTTATGTCATTTCAGTCCATCATTTAAATTTTAAACTTTTTATCTCAATTTTACTGTCTTGCCATCTACTCGTGCGTAGATACTTACCAAGTGCGCATTTTTTTCTTCAGACTAGACTCTACGGACCCAGAATTACAATTCGAATACTAAAGATAAATGAAGTGTTAGCAGTAGTAGGAGAGGCTGAAGATATAGATATTTGAAATCAACTCATCCGTTTAAAGAAATTCTCTAGGGATTTTTTGAAACCGATTAGTGAGAACCAAAGACAAACCATTACATAAAAGTTGATTTTTGAACGCAAGTATTTATTATCAATGTCCATACAATTTGTTTTGTTTCAGGCTACACCAACGATTATTACCACGATCAAATATAACAATCATATTCATATCCTATTGATGAGAACTCGAAGAGACAAACGAAAGTAAGCTGACACAGGTCGCAAACCGAACTGTGAAGCACCGAACGAATTAAAAAGGAGACAATACTCCCGTTGATGGCAGTGAGAGTTTTTTTTCTCATTGACGTTGCCATAGCAACATTACACTTGTCGGTTCCATTGTATTTTACGTTATCAAGGCCACTCCAAATATGAATATCGAATATGCTCACAAAATAAAAGAAGATATTTTTATTAGACACAATATTGAGTTAATTTAACCAAAATTTTGAGCTCATCGAATATTACATTTTAAGATAAAATATATCATTAACGATAAATGATGAAATCATTAATTAGTTTACCAACTTTATAGCATCTCTTCCATGTTACAAGAATTACTTGCTATTATGGAATTAAAATAGTCTGTTAACGGAGAAATCTTGTGAAAATTTATTCTGAATCTCAACAAGACAACAGAAATTACCTTCCCCAAAAATAGATTGTTACACCAATTGTGTTTACTGTGTTTACTTATCAAATATTACGAATTAATTTAATTAACAGAAAATTACACTTTATTATAAAAATACGCCCTACTAAAATAGGTCTTGTTCATTACCAATATGACGTCATCAGATACATACTTCAAATAGTAAAGAATTGGATTTATCTATATTAAGATTATTATTTAATGTAAACGAAAATTATTGAACGAAACATGTGGATAAAAGGGTGTAATTGCACGCCTGATAAATAAAAACTAGCTCCTGTCGTCGCAAGTTTTCTTACACGCACCATTCATGCAATTATACCCATCTTTATACACTCATTTCATTAACATAACATTATAATAACATATTAAAATGTATGTTTTAAAATGTTTATTTTTAACGCAGTTAATAAGATCAAATGATAACACATCTAGAGCCCACTACCGCCCATTAAAAAAACGGAATTAGATAGAATAGAAATGTCTTTGTAAACGCATACCCGTGCACATATTTCACACCAAATCTATCCAAATGACCGCGCGCGTGCGCGTGCGTGTGCGTGCGGCAGGGCGGGCGTGGTGGCCATGTTCGTGACAAACGAGCAGCTGTCGGGCGCGGTGGCGCGCTCGCCGGCCGTGCTGCACACCGCGCTGGCCGACGCCTCCGCCTTCCTGCGCAACACCAACCTGCAGCTGCACTTCGTGCTCACCAAGTCACTGGACCGCGCCGTGGAGGCCGCCTCCGCAGACCTCGACAGTGAGTACGCCCCCCCCCCCAAAGCAGAATGCCTCATTCCTACTGATTTGAAGAAGTGTCGCTGTACTCTCCTTGTTAAAATTCCAAACTCAGCTGAAAACATCAAAAATGTTAAACAATTGTAAATACAAAATTACAAACACACACACACACACACACACACACACACATATTATATATCAGTAGCTACGAGAAGCGAAAATTTTCACACCGTAGTAAATGCAGGTCAATTAATGTATCCACGTATATCTGTTGTTCAGGAAAATAAGTTCGTTATAATACGGTTAGTGTGTCACTGTGATTGCATAATTGTATTCACAATCCATGAAATTATTAACGAAATTTTTTACGTCCTCGTATAATGACTAATATGCCAATTGGAACCGTCTGATGTTGTAATTGCACATGATCGGCAAGTATAATTTATTAACACGAGTTAAACAAAACACGTTTTCGATTCCAACTGAATTGATTTGCTCTTAACAGTACTCCATTAACCCGGCTTTACATGAAATTGCGTCAAACAAATCGTTTAATGTCAATAATGAATTTCACCGGAAATACAGAAATTTTGTTCAATCAACTTCATTAAACTTTTCGGTCTAAAAATGTAGATTCACACAATTAACAAAAAAAATTGTTAAGTTACATATAATATAGTGACAAGGAATAAGGCAAAAATGAAGGAATAAGTCAACATTGTAATACTTTCCAACAATCAGTATTCAAGAAAGGAGTAAAAATAGTTATTGTTCCTCCACACTCCTCCACACTCAAACATTTTCTTGAAAAAATAAATCACTTCAGCATGCTTATCATATATCAAGTGCACAGTATTGTGGAACATAAATTTATCATAAAAACTAGTACCACAACAGAATGACACAGACTTTCCCGTATTAGTTTTCTATTTCCTCGGCTAGCTACTCATACTTGCCACATACTGTTGCCAGCTGCCATCTATTGCCGCCTTAAGAACATTTTTTTGAAAATTTCTTAATTTTTCAGTTTCCTAATTGAAGAACCGAAATATTATTTTAATATATTAACGAACAATAAAATTTAGTCCTAAATGGAAATTTTCTTTGAAAGACTTGGAGCCGTTTTTAAAAAACTTGCGTTTAAACGCTACTGTAAATGCAAAATTTGAACCTCTTTTCGCAGAAAACTATAGAGTTTCCGAAAAACTTCATATAAAGTCATTTCAAGTACTTCCAGTTACAAATGCAATAATGTTTACCAATGGTAGAAATGTGCACACGTAAGCCATGAGAGATCTTTCAAAACAATTATATTTGAGTAATTTTTGAAGAAACAAAAAAATACACCAAAATTAACTTTGCGCCATATTAAAGGGTGCAAAAAATATTTATTAATCAAACAATTATTAATTCATAAAAGACATGTTTCGAGGATTTAAATCCTTATTTTCAATCCATCAACCGAATATTGAAAGGAAACTGGTGGTGAGGACAAAGCACATACTTTCTCGCATTGTTTCTAAATGATATGCAATATTATACTTCCTACATAAAATATCAAAAGTGTTTTCAAACCGTTCAGCCGATTTTCTCCTAAATTCCCCAATCGATCTGAACGGACTGGGGGCTTCGATAGTTTCTTACCGATATTTTGATTGTTGAGGGTTTTTTACATGAATCGGCCATTTACCTTTTTAAGCTTCTGAAAACGTTCCATCTATACGGTGCTTGTGTGGCGTAGTGATAAGAGTGCCAGTAAGTTAACTCTGAAGATCTGAGTTCGTGAGTCGATGTGGAAAAAGATTTGCTGGGCTAGTTGTCCACAGACGGGGTGAAAGCTGTTAGGTTGATTGATTGATTGTGTTTCAGAGCCCTACACCCGTAAGTTTAGTACATTTTTTCTCGGTCGGTCGGTAGCTGTGATCTTCCCGCATGGATGGCGAAATCCGGCGCAGACCTACCGTCAGGTAGCCGGTTTCCCGACATGTGTCGTGGTGTGGTGCATGTCTTCATAAGTTAAGAGTATGATAGGACAAGGAATGGGAATAGAAGATCGCGAGCGGTATTCACCCGGTCTTGATCAGTGAAACCACAAAAACCTACCGATCAAAACAGTCAGCCGCTAGAATTCTCCATGTACCATGTCCTCCATGGTGTCGAAAATATTGCCATCATCTGCAATCAAGTCCCTCACCTCCCGGTCACTGGCACTAAAATGACATTCCCTGAGCAATCTCACATGGTCCACCGTCAGGGATGTCCAAGTCGGTCCCATGGGTAAAGTATATATTGTATTTAAATTTCTTGTCGATAGATTCATTACTCCACATAAATCAATTCATGCTGATGCACAGAATGACAACAATTCATTTGACGTGACATACATTTTAGAAATCGAATGAGAGAGTTCAAAAAACGTTTAAAAGTTTCAAATTGTAATAGCACATACAGATACGCCCGGTATATTTATTTTATTTTAAAGTATTTGTGAGTTCAAATAATTTTCAGTAAAGTTTCAGGAATTCTCAATAATTTTCTGCGGCAACAGAGAATTGTGACCAAAAATCATCTCTGAGCTGGGCCCGAATCAGCGACCCTTCCCTCGGAAAAGCTGAGTCCGTCCCCAACATTTACCCACTTCGGTCACTTGGGTCGGCCAAGAAATTTGTGATCCCTTACAGGTGCCATTCTGTGCACCACATTTGCTATGAGTAAATAATTGTTTATAGAAGATTATTTCTTGTCCTATTTCCATATACTATACAATAATGGAGTTCCACAATATTTCTGCGTAAATCACTAAGTTCATTCATAAAAATTAATATGTTCTCATTTTTATTAGCTAAGAACTTTATAAATACGTAACTTGAGACAATGAAAATAAATAATATTTTTCTAGAATGTGCCATTTTACGAGGAATAATTACATCTCTGTTATATATAGGAATATTTGATTAGTTTACCATTTGTAAACCATAAATGCGCACCTAAGAAAGAGCAAGGTTAACTTTTAAACGTATAATATACCACAAATCGTCTTCGAACTCTACTATCAAGAAATGTAGGCATTCATCTGCCCCAGTCTTTTTTGCCTGACAAAAAAAATCCTCTTCCCCTTTTCGTAAAAGTTGCCGCCCGTCTGTGGAGGTTCCAAAGCAATCAGCGTCACAAGTTGCCGCCCAACTCTGCGAACAACGCCAGCAGTTCTCCATTCAGGCGATTCCGTCACCTTTGCGCTGTCACATTCCCACTGAGCAAAATCGAAGGCGCGGAGCTGGGGCGCGGGCGGGGCTTGGCCTTGCGGGGAAAATGATAAGAAAAGGATTTGGCGGCGCACCAGAACTCCATAATCAAAGTGCAATTAATTGGGCGTGCAGCTCTCTTCTGTTTATTGTGCTCGCAGGGTTCTCAGGTCAGCTTTCAAGGAATAAGGGCGTTTGGCGTGGAGGAAGGAACGTCGAAGTTATTTGTCGATGTCCTGAGTCATAGTGTGGACGTATTAGTTTGATATTCTTATTGGACTGATCATACACGTTTTACAAGGCCAGATAAATATTTCCATTACATGAGCATTATTATAATCTTCTGTAAATAATGAATTTTCATATTTATAAATATTAAAATCCAAATGTAAAAACAAAATGATGGAGATTATAACCCAATATTCCTTCATACTTTATTCTAATGCATAGAGGATCCTCGCTGCCTTCTTGACAACAAATGAAGGTCTCTTACTTTTCCAAATCGCATACTTGTACTTTTAACTCGTTTATCATTACATAAATACAATTAATGCATAATTGCTTTGTTATTAACTACGTACAAGTATGCAAGGAAGTCATTTTGTGTCCTAAAATATTATAATTGAACAATATTTAATTTTGTTATAATAAAACGAATTATTTCTTCGCCATTGAATATGACAAACACATTAATTTGACTTCAATTATATTACATCAATTGTGAAAATAAAGCATTTGTGTTGGTCATTAAGAAAAGGTGTAACTTTCACAACGAATTGAAAAAGTCAACTCAGTAAAACGTTTAAGTCGTTACAAATGAATTAAGAAATCCACTCTAAAATCAAAATATATATCTGCTCTCTGGGTCTCTGGCTGATCTGCAATTTGTCACACAACAATAAATCGACATGACACACGCAAAATTGCAGAACGCACATGAAACACATGCACACGTCTCAAAAAATTTGGAATGGGCGTGTCACTACTGCTGTCTCTCGCACAGCAATTGAAATTCGGGCGCTCAGTTTTCGGGCCCACAAAGCCGTGACGTGATCGATCAGCGGCCGACAAAACCTGTCGCTGGCGCTCTGTGAACCAGTCATTAATTGCTAATTAAACTACGGCGGCAGCACAGTGTTTTCGATGAATTGATAAAATTTTGATGCGGTCGAAAAGTGGATGTGGTTTCGGGAACGACCCCTCCCAGCGCAGCGCGTTGCCCCGTTTCTATCACGTGCCGCATATTTGACCTTTAGTGATGCTTTTAAACTTATTTGGCCAGCTGACTCACTTTTGGGTTACGATGGTGCTTAATGCTCCAGAATACTTCAAGAAAAAATAGGAAAGAAGAAGTAAATAGCTCATTGTTTACTTATAATTCCATATAACAATTAATTTTATACAAGAATATTAAAATATTATACTTCGATGTTCACCCGAGGTGTATGCAAGAAATGAACGTAGCATTATTTACATATTTTTTACTCGAAGGTACAAGATAAATCTTACAGGAATTGCTTTTCGATTTGTTTGTTCATATTAATACTTACCCACCCGTATTTTCATTCCTCGCCCCTATTCTTAAGTAAACCCAATAAGATTACTTGAGATGACAAGACTCTGCCACCCCTTCCTGGACTGCCCTAGCATTCGACAGAACCTTCATTGGCCGCTTCGGGAGCCTCCCCTTTAAATCCTTCGACATTTGAAGAGAGAACTGACATTTGGGAGCCCAGGATAACGCAACATTTCTCAGAGTGTTAGATTTCATGAACATTATTCCCTTGAGAGCGTCTTTTCATTAAGTTGCTTTGTTTCACAAGAATATATTTGTTGCTGTCTCGTGAAAAGAGAGGGATCTCATTTTTTAAATTATTAAAAAAGTACGTGATTTTACGTCGTTCACACAAGAGAGGTAACACGAGGCCGTTACCGTAATATTTACTTCAATAAAGGCTTCTTAAGATAAGTAAACAATTAAGGCTACACATTAGCCTCGCTCCTACAATTTTTTTGAGATTGCTAAGAGCACAAATTCATTTTAAATTAACATCGTAGGTCATGATTTAAAATACAGCTTGTGTTTTTTACAAGCAAATTTCATTTTGTCTACTAACATTTTTCAAGTAATTCGAATTTCACGCACAGAGATTTCCGGGTTGGTATATTCCTATATTTAATTAATTTCTTAAATTCTTAACCAGAGTAGTCTATGTATACTACTCTCAGAAAATATTGGAAGGAATGTTGTCTGATCAGCAAATTATCATAAAAACTTATTTTAAAAGTATCTCCGCAATTAGCATTCATTTTGCCGTGTTAATACGCAATGCAGGAGATATATCAATCACCAAAATCATATATTTATTTTATTTGTTTCAGCAATACATTTTCGAAGATAAAATATTCAGGAATTCAAGTGCCGAAAATCTGGGCACAAAACTGTGCTCACATCTATCTTAATGATATTGCGCTTCACTTCAAATGGTTAATTTCATCTCTTGAATATCTGGATGTATAACAAGAAGTATGAAACCAAGAATTCCAGAAATCGCTTGAAATCTAACTGCTGCTTCAGTAACTGTCCTGAAAGCGAACGTGGTATTCCACGCTTTAGAACGACTCCGAAGGGATCCTATACGACCTATTTCGTTCCATAATGTGTAGAAAGGAATTCTCCTTATTTTCTATTTGTACTCCAAGTGCTGGTAGTAAACGTAAAATGTCGACGAAAATGTTACCGACTACGGCATCACAAATGAGGCATTGAGAACAAAGTGTAGTAAAATCAGAGTGAACTTTCAAGAAAATTGGTAGATGAGTGGATATCATGAATATAACACTCATTGTACTAGGTCTATATTATGATTTTTATCATCATTAATACCATTATCGTCATCTTTTTTTTCTTTTCTTCTTCAAATTGGCTATCACGAGGCCACGCGATATGTGCATTCCCACCGGCGTCCACTCTTGAATATCGGGGTAGGCGCACGTTACTTCCTGTTGGGGGATGATCTTTTTAACGCTGATTCCATTTTTACACTCCAGGGTAGTTAGCCCAAGGGTTGAACTTATTGATAATGATGATGACGATGACGATGAATGATGAAATAGAGACGCACAAACATACAGAGACACGCAGAACAAAACCTGCCCGAGGCGGGATTCGAACCCGCGATCTTTTGGTCTGAGACCGCTATGGCACTAGGGCTTACTGCCTCGGCTATTGGATCGGAATTATTATTGTTATTGTTATTATTATTATCCCATTCATTAAGATCTATAACTCTTTGTAGACCTGTAGATATTATAGATCTATAATCCGTTCTAAATATAATTCGCTAAGAATGGATTACGTCTTTAGATAATTTATAAGAAATCATTGAAACAAAACCTTGTAATTGTGCTAATTCTGAATGAGGAATTATTACCCAGTTCTACACCAAACAGATTTGAGATTAAAAGAAGTTTTCAGACTATGATATAAGGTAACAAGTACTGCAACACGCATTAAAATCGCGCATAAACTCTGTAAAGGTGCGTCATAAACCTTTAAATCTAGATTTTGCATCGGAGAAGGGTGGACATGCGCGGAACAGACGAGACAACAACAAGGGGATGTTGAGTGTGCAGGGGGTAGGTGGGGCAAAGTGGGGGGCAAGCGAGAACCAAGTTAAACTTCTTGAACAGTGTATTATACAAGACGATTTCTTTGAACCTTCTATTATATTCTTAGGGAGAGGTTGATTGGTTGGTTGGTTGATTCCGGCCGCGTCAACTGCTGAGGTCATTAGTCCCGACGTCGCTCTACGCGTCGACTAGCGGTATGGGTTTTCCCCAACCAGGTAACTCCCACCATCGGGGCACCGCCCCAGCCGCGTCAAGCCTTAAGTTCCCGACATATCTCGACTTGTGTGGTAGTTTAGTACATGTTAGTGTAAGTGGGAATAAGAAAGGGGTGAGGATAGGCCTAGAAAGAGGAAGGCAAGATCGCGCGCGGTACATGACCCGTTTGTTAGAGTACTGCTTCCGCACTCGCCTGCTGTTGATCGGAGAAACCACGAAAACAATAATGTCCTGGGCCATTTCAATATACCGTTAAAAATACAAGAACGTATACTCATGCACAATACCCTGCTTATAATGATTGCTGTAACGCACAGAGGCTGTCCGCTCGAGGATGGGATCTACTATGAATAGATGGGAACTATTTTTCTTTTAAATCAATGCAAACAGAAGAGTGTTCGCTCGGGATGAACTACTTTGCAATATTCTATCATACATTAATAGTTCAAGCGTGATCTCTTATTTCTAGAGAACTTAGGTTCAAACACCTTTCTTCTTCGTTTTCAGACATTAAATTCTGAAATTCGGCAACTGAGAGTCGATGAAAACGATTTGCAGGCGGTTGAAACATCGCGCTAGTGAGAGCAAACTGCAGGAGAATGCGATGGAGCGCTAAACCTGCGCAGTGAAATACGCTCATAAAGCGTCTGTCCTTTTTTCGGGAATCCTTTCAATTTATATTTGTTGCCGCACTCTGATATGTCATTATAAAGCATGCTGGCTGTTGGTAGGGGTGGGAGGCGGGAGACCCGCGTGCAGTGGGTGAAATGGCGGGTTTGGGAGCACATTTTCCCACGCAGGTAGTTCTGAAAGTATCATAATTAGTATAATGTATTACATTTGTCTTCGTCTGAAATTTAAAACTATTGACTTAAAGCCGTTAATACACTGCTGCTCGTTGTATTGAAATGTCTGAATATTCATACAAAGTTTTGGATATGTAACTGGGTAATTATGACTTCGATTTTTACAAGAAAACTGTTAGATTGTTTTTCCAGAAATACTTTCTACATTTGTAGAAATACAAATACCTAAATAAAAGAGGTTTAACAATTTTTATTCACAAATATTGAAAGAATTTGCATGTTGAAATTCCCAGCCAATCATCAGAACAGAGATCAGTTGAAACTCAGGCCCTTCCCGTAATTCCGCAAGAAATTAAAGAGCCTTGTGGTTATCGTGGCGCATCTTGTAACATGTAGAGAGAGGATCCACAATTGTACTAAGACATCCCGCCGACGATTTGCCCCTCACTTCTGCATCTCTGTTGACTCTCTTTCACTTTTGGTTACCTGGGAAGGTGCAACCTGGTTGCATCCCGACAAGAATTTTGGAAGAAGGCAGTAGGAAAATGTATTTAAGTTTCCATTTGTGAGTTCTGTAAATAGATGTTCTTGCACCAATCGAGAAGAAACCTCTATTCTGGTAGAATCATTGAAACTATGTTATCTAACTAAAATGTCATTATTTTAATTCTTCTTATTTTAAGGAAAGACCATGATCGAAACGCCATGGTCATCCTTAGAGCAACGCGAAAATGGAAATATTCAATACATTTCAATTCTTAAATATCAAGCTTTTTTAATTATTTCTGTCTGACTAATATAAAACAATAGTAAAACAAAATGAACTATGTTAAAGGAAGCATTTTTACAAACAGCGATCTTTGAAGCACGGATAACTGTGCGATGTTTTCAAACTATTCAAAAGGAAAACCAAACCGGATGAAATAGTGCTATGTCTTTTGGGGGATGTAAGCAAAAGGCATAGGGAAAGTTTACTGCAGCATGCAATCGAGCCCTTCCTTTGGGGTAGGTAGGCGAGAGGCCTAGGAAAAACTGACCACGAGATGCAATCGGGCTATGCTTATTGAGAAGGTAGGCGAAAGGCCTAGGAGAAGTTGACCACGAGATGCAATCGGGCTATGCTTATTGAGAAGGTAGGTGAAAGGCCTAGGAGAAGTTGACCTCGAGATGCAATCGGGCTGCGTCCGGGGTGGTCGGTGGCGCGCACTCGGTCCACTGTGCGGCCTTTGGCGGCGGAGACGCGAGCGAGGGCCGGCGGCGGGCTCGCTTTATGGCCCTCTGTCAGTTTGGAAATCGCCCGACCAATTGTAAAAGCTAATACACGACTAACGGTTGTCCGGTTAATGCAAAAGGGCGGCGTTGTGTTGTCACCGCCAACAGCAGAACTCGCCAGATGCCCCCCCCCCGCCGCCGCCGCCACCCGCATGGCCGCCCTCCGATGTTCCGCAAATGAGGCCTCTGTCCGCTGGAGCGGCCATTTTTGTACGTTCGCCGAGTTGAATTTTCCCTCTGACGGACTCCGATGGGTAAAACCACGGATGAGGTGCTCGAAGTTTCAAAAAATTATCTCCCTGCCGAGAATCGTAAAAGGTAATTTTAAAAACATCATGGGTAATGATTTTTTTTTTGAAATCATATTTTCCATTTGGTGTTTACATCAGCATTTCGCGTATAGTAGGTGGTACGTGGACATCTGAGTAATTTTACTGTCCAGTAGATGTATCAGATAAGTGCCATTAGCTAATTGAAGTCACTCAGTTATAGAAATACTTTCATCGTGATTCAAACAGTGGACGTAATTTTGTAACTCGAAGCTTCCAATGCACGATGCAGCACCGAGAGGCGCAATTCCCTCCCGAAAAAGGACCTCCGCGAAATGAAAAGCGCGAGGTGGCTCGGGTCGATCAAAAACGTCCATGGCTGGCAGAAAACCGTCCGCGCGACAGCCAGAATGAAAAGACTAACCTCCATTAATTTGCGGGTCGGGCAGCCCTCCCGCCTGTAGCATCGCCCGATTCGTCAACAGGCTTCGGAATCAGAGGCTGCACCGCCGATGTCGCGCTCCAGTTCCGAGATGTCGGCGTAATGATCGTACAGCGACTGCAGCGCCGCGCCGCGGCCAGTGGGCCAAGCGATAGCGCTGGCGCTAATTCAATGCTTTCTGCGCCGAGGCTGGAAATCACCGAGAGAGAGTCCATGGATATAGAGAGTGATGCAACCGATGGCATTTAGTATCCTCTCACCCGATTGCCTCATCATGTAGCGTTCAGGGGTTGAAAGAAAAAAAAGGTTTTCAAGGATATTAATATTGGTTTGGGGATTGATTACTAGTTCCCAATTTACACAAAATGGCACAGTTTGAACACTCCTGACAACGTAATATAAAATGGCGCAGATGGCGGCGCAAGGGAATGCGTTAGTCTCTGTATCTTCTACCAGAGACTTACCGGCGGCGCTTCACTGCCACAATGCAGTCGGAGAGGTCAAGGAGGAACTCTACCAAAATACTTTTTGTGGATGATTTATTGAAGGTTCGAATATCTGAAAAATCATCCTGGTTGTCTTGGAAGCTTAGATTGAATTGAACGATTATCTGAATTGATTAACTAAACCTTGCCTTGCCAAACTTGGGGTCGAAAACCATTCCTGCATGTTTCACGTCGGGTTCGGTTACAACCCTTTGTTAAGCGGGGTTTGGTTGGCACTGCAGATGTCTCCAGCGTTTGGGACGAAATCGGATTTTCTCAGCTCGAATGATAGTCTATGATCGATGCAGCTGATGTGTGATTCGTGATGCTGACATCCAGAATGTGAATCCCCACGCTTCTATGTACAGACCTAGAGTTAGAACTTACATAAGACTAAATGTCTCAACAGTAAATCTAAATGCACAACAGAATTGCTTTGGGGTGTTGAAAGTTGTGACGGTCGTATTTCGTTACTTTGGGGTGCAGTGAGCGTTTTCTTTCTTACCCCGTTAAATAGTTTGTAGGAAGTATTTTCAATAAGAACACAGAACAAACTAAAATGCTGCGGTCTAATATTTGCTCCTTTTTTGTTTACCTCAAATTAAAAATAGTCTCAAAGAACGGAAGGGGGGATTTTGTTTAAGCATTGAAGAAAAGGTTTAATATCAAACCAGTAAATATTGGTTACTTTCAAAATTTTATAAATTCTCCGTAAACATAAGGGAAATTAAATTTTTGAAATTGGAATAATGTGTGTAATTCCCGATATTTGGCTTTTAAAAGATTTAAAATTGTTGGTATCACAAGAGCTGAATAGGTTTTTTCCAGCAGTGTAAGTCTGTATTTCTCAGTACAGTGTTGTCTCCAAGCTACTCGAGACCTCACTGCACAAATTCAAGTCCGACAAATGTTACATGTAGTTATAGTTCTGTATGAATCATTCACTAGGAAACCATAAAACGCATATAGGACTTTGTAAACTTTAGTTACTGAAACATAAATGAAATTCGAAACACAATGAATCTGTTGAATACATCCGATAGGAGAGAATACTGCTGACAGAAAATTCTCCGTTTAATACAATGCTGAGAGGGGAACGTATCCTCTCAAAGAACGTTTATGCTTCGAAAACAGATATGTGCAACACCTTCCCACTGATCTTCAGGGAAGAAATAAGATCTGGAGGCTAACCATTGTACTTTTTCCTATCCTGACATTGTCTTCTGATTGTTTTTTGAAAACGTCAACTTTCTACATTCGTGTAACGAGCTTTTTCTCCTCTTCTGCGGATCCGAATCTCATTGTCAAACTCTACAACCCGTCCTTGACTGTTTTGTATGTTGCATTTGGAAAACAGTAACTCGGTACATGATATAATCAATTGTTGCAATTTTAAACATGTACTTGTAATTATCATTTGGGTTGAAGAAAGATTCTAATAACGAAAGTCCCAAAAGATAAAACAGGAATCCTTTACCTGAACAAAATAGAGAAAAATTACTGCTCTGGGTTCCGCCATTGACTTCTATCATTAATGGTAAGCAAATATTAATGCAGAATTAAGCTAAATTAACTACTTTATTTTTAAAATGGTAGTGTAACGATTATAAATCATAACGAATTTCCTACTAACATTTTAAATTCTAGCAAATGAGGCATAATGAAATTAATATTTACAGAGATTTTTCACGGAATTGCGGCCTCCTTCAGTTCAACCTTTTCCCTCAGGTCCAACTACCGCGTTTGTGTTGTCAGAGTCTGGTGGAATATAATATTTTCTAAAACGAATGATGGTCTATCCGAAGGATATAAATAGATACAAAGATACAATTTACGATTTGATAAAATTATATATTGACATACGATGATATGATAAATAATATCTGGTAATGGAAGAGAAAGAACCTTTAAAGTTTAGGTTATTCATGAAGAGAATGATTGTTCTTCGAATTTCTCAAACAATAAATAATGTCTTTGTTTATAGCGATTGAACAGAGATCTCACATTAGTCCATTCAAGAAGAAAAACACAATTACTGGTTGGGTATTCTGTTATTAGAGTTCATATACTCTATGAAATGGCAAGGAGCGTGTCTCAAAGACCAGTTTTGGAAGAATTTTATTTTATTATTATTATTATTATTATTATTATTATTATTATTATTATTATTATTTTAAAAGTTATAAGTTGATTCTTCGGATTTTTATTCAGAAAGTACTAAAACTACAGAGGTTTGCTCCCTGAGGACGAGCGCATCGGTAAAGCGCTAACTTTGACCAGCGGTGTGTAATTCCTCTCAACAGCAGCGCATGGCGCATGTAAGCGGCCACCCACAGAGCCCGGGTCTGAGTCTGAGGGTGGGTGTGAGTTCGGAAGAAGCTGATGCGGGCGCTGGGGTTAGGGACGTGCTCGGCATGCACAGGGAGAGGTGAGTGGGCGGATCGGAGCGGGCGTCTGGAAAGGGAGGTCGAGGTGTCAGAGAGCGGCTGAGAAATCCGGCGGATGGTGATGGAAAGAGGGAGGGAAAGGAAAGAGAAGATTGGCGGAGGGAGGGAGTGAGATGTGACAGTGAGAGTAGGAAGGGGGAGGGAGGCTGAGTGGGGACAGAGATCGTGGAGCAGAGGGAGAGGCTCATAGAGGTGGTGGGAGGAGAGTGGCCGATAAAGGTGGAAGGGGAAGGGAGGGGGTGAAGAGGTTGAATGAAGCGGGTGGGGGGGGGAAGAGGAGATATAAAAGAGCAGCGTAGTGGAACGCAGGTGAGAGGCACACTGGAGCGTGGGAGAAGCGGGCAGTGGCAGGGGTGTCAGAGTGGTGGCGGGGCGGAGGGCGAGCACGAGTCCGCGCGCGGCGCCGCCGCACCGCAGCTCCTCCGCCGTGTCGCGCTTTTGTGCGCGCCACAATACACGGCGCGCGCCGCCCACAGCCGCGAATATTTTCTATGCCGTGTTACGAAACGCCCGCACGTACCCACAGCCGCGCGCCCTGCCTGCCCCTCCACCACCAAGACCGCGCTCCCTCACACGCTGTCCACACCCGGCGCCCCTGCAGCCCTGCCGCCGCCCCTCCGCCTCCCTGAACCCACGCTCTTCCCCGCCCACAACCGCACGTCCTCGCTCCCTCGCACGGTACACAACGCCCGCCCCGCCGCCCCACGCACGCCCGCGCTCCCTCCACGCTGCACACCCTACCGCCGCGACAGCTCTTTCTCGCCCCTCCCGCTTTGCTCACCCGCCCCGCCCGCCCGCCCACACCGCACGACCTTGCCCTCACACGGTAGAACAACGGCCGCCGCCCTTCCCGCCCATCCACTCACGACCCTCCCTCCTGCCTCGCACCTCGCTCACCTTCCTGCCCCCACCTCCTTCCCCGCCCGCCCCACGACGCACGTTCTCGCTCCTCACACGGGCAAACCGTCGGCCGCCGCACGCCTATCTCCCAAGCCCGCTCACCACGCCCGCCGCGGTCCGCCCCCCCCCCCCGCGCACGTTCGCGCTCCCGCATACAGTGCACAACCGTCCGCCAACACAGCCACAGCGCACGCAGAACGCCCGTTCTTACAGAAACACTTCATCTTTCGTCTGCACATGAATACGAGAGCAATAGGGAGTGCATGCGTCTCTCGCTATTCGCTGTCTGTTGATTCGAAAATTATGAATACTCACAGAACTAGCTATTGAAGGAAATGTTCCGTTGATCACTACATTCAGATGTAATCTGATGTATTTTAAAAGAAGAAATTCCACACACGTTTATAACACTCCGCAACACAAACATGTAATGGAAATGAGAAAGATAATTTAGTATAACTCGCAGGCTCTGAATTCCAAAATTATATTAAAATTTCTAGTTTAGCTTTAATTTTTACATACCTGAATGTTATACATTAAAACCTGTGTCTGTTCCAACTTAATACGTAAGTGAATAGAAAAAGAGTTGTATGTAGTTGGCAATGCCGTTATTTTGGAAAGAACTTAACAATAACTACCGATACGAATCTTAAAGTATTCTCTAAAATTTGGTCTGTACATCATTTTGAAAGATTTCCTCTTTCTGAAACTCCGCAAATATTTGAAGTGGACACCAATAATGATGATAATCAGACTCTTTCCCTCAAGAACCGACACAATTAATATCAAGAGATGCACACTTCTGGACCATCACAAACTTTTAAATGGTACGATGGGTTAATGAGTAGAATAACAAAGTGATGATTTATAAGTCCTTAAACGAAATTCAAAACTTTAATGTTGCATCAATTTAATTATTTACATACTTCTGTGATAGTGACACTAGAAATTAATAAGTGCACCGAATACTATTTTATCGTCCACGATTAAGATAACCGCAACAGGAAGCATTCAGTGCGTTAGAAAAAGTTCACCTCAAGTCAGCATTACTCCTAGGAAATTGAATGAGAATGGAATTAAAATGTTACGTGTAATCCTGTGATAGATACAATCACGTTCATTTCTCCTACCACTTCAGGTCGAATTGAGACCTATGAATCATTCTAAAGGTTTTAGATGTAAAGTATTCAGAATATACTTTCTTTTGCCAAATATTTACCACTTAGTTTAGCTGAGTTAATGAAAAGTTAAAGCAGGCATATTCATAAATATTATTTCCAGAAAACTATTTAAAGTCTCCTAGTTTCAAGAAGTACTAAATGGCAAGGAATAGAGAGAGCAGCATGGGATTCACAAAAACTCAATAGAATCATTTTCAGGAAATTTTCTAAGCTGAGAACTATAAAAACCTTGCAGAAAATTCGATAGTTACATGTCAATGATTCGAGTGCAAAGTAAGCCTAAAAGTGCTCTTTTTGAATTCACAATTTAATGTTTTGTCTTCTAATAGTAATGAAAATTATGAGCAATTTGTTCAAGACATATCTATGATGGGATACAAAACAAATGAAGTCCTACCGTGTTAGGTGATAATTCGTTGATGGTTTAAAAGGGATTCATCTAAAATGACATTTTTTAAGACAAATCAAAAGGGTACGTCATTAGTGTAATATATTTTGTACTGAAATAAATAGATTATTCGTATTTTATTGTAACTCACATCTAATACGTATTTCATTTTCAATCAATCAATTAAAGCATTATTTTCGTGTTTCGGTGAGACAGAAAACTAAGAAATCATATTTTTTGCTCCATAACATTAACCTTGTCGACATTTGTTGAACAGAGTTATAGATCAATTTACGATGACGCCAGTATTTCAAAATTGACGTTCAAAAATCAAATAGTGTGCTTTTTTCTGCCATACGTTTGAGTTTAGTATTATTACAGACTAGTATTTGAAAAGAAAATATACTCAATATAATTTTTGTGGCTGTCAGCACTTGGGACTATGAACATAGTCTTGAGGAAAACCATCTCCAACCTCGCAAGCCGAAGAAAGCGCCGATGCTTTCCGCGGGCGGGTGAGCCTGCGCCCGCCCAGGCGTGTGAGCGCGCCCTTCCGGGAATTGCCGGCTGCCGAAGCTTGGCGGAATTCGGAGCGCGAGCTGCGCGCGTGTCCGCTCCATGCGGCCAGTCGCCGTGAGCCGCTTCCTAGCGCGATACCGCATTCAAGGTCGTTTCGCTTTGACATTTGCTTCGAAACGGCGAGTTACGCCATCGCAAACTGTGGATTCTGAACGCGAGGGCGGGACAGTGCAAAAACATGAAGCTTTACATCGATGGGTTGGAGTTTTAATTAAATCTATTAGAAAAGAGGTATTTTGAGGGTTCAGATTTAACTTTTCCTCTCGTAATTTGCCTTTTGAATACAAAAATAATATAGCTCGAAAACCTTACATTGTCATGGTTAAAATATACAACATTCTATTTTTTAGGAAATAACACCAAAATTTTCTGTTTTAGAAATATTTTATAAGTTTTTCAAATACATTACTTACAATCTGCATTAAAATTAACAATTCATTACTTCTATAGTTACCATTATTGTCTAAAAGCAATGTATATTTCATTTTTATGACAATAATCATAAAACGCGGTCAGAAAATATGTTTTCATCCACGAAAACATTCCCAGGAACCCCTCCCTTTTCTCATTTCAGAATTATTTACATTAAAGACAGTGTGTGCGAGTGCGAGTGCGAGTGTGTGCGAGTGCAAGTGTGTGCGAGTGCAAGTGTGTGCGAGTGCGTGCGAGTGCGTGCGAGTGCGTGCGAGTGCGTGCGAGTGTGTGCGAGTGCGAGTGTGTGCAAGTGCGAGTGCGTGCGAGTGCGTGCAAGTGCGAGTGCGTGCGAGTGCGTGCGAGTGCGTGTGCGGCGTGCGATGCCGAGTGTGTGGCGAGTGCGTGGCGGAGAGTGCGGAGTGCGCAGTGGTGGGAGTGCGTATAGTGCGTGGGGATGCGGAGTGGGGGGATGCGAGTGCGTGTGAGTGGCGTGCGAGTGTGTGCGAGTGCGAGAGCAAATGTGTGCGAGTGAGAGTGCGAGTGGTGTGCGAGTGCAAGTGTGTGCGAGTACGAGTGTGTGCGAGTCGAGTGTGTGCGTGTGCGAGTGTGTGTAGTGCGAGTGAGTGCGAGTGCGAGTGCGAGTGTGTGCGAGTGCGAGTGCGTGCGAGTGCGAGTGTGTGCGAGTGCGGTGTGTGGAGTGCGAGTGTGTGCGAGTGCGAGTGTGTGCGGTGCAGAGTGTGTGCGAGTCGAGTGTGTGCGAGTGCGAGTGCGAGTGTGTGCGAGTGCGAGAGCGGAGTGTGTGCGAGTGCGAGTGTGTGGCGAGTGCGAGTGTTGTGCGGAGTGGGCGAGGTGTGCGAGTATGGAGTGTGTGTGCGAGTGCGAGTGTGTGCGAGTGCGAGTGTGTGCGAGTGTGTGCGAGTGCGAGTGTTGCAAGTGCGAGTGAGTGCGGAGTGAGTGCGAGTGAGTGTTGCGAGTGCGAGTGCGAGTGTGTGCGAGTGCGAGTGTGTGCGAGTGCGAGTGTGTGCGAGTGCGAGTGTGTGCGAGTGCGAGTGTGTGCGAGTGTGTCGAGTGGTGCGAGTGTGTGCGAGGTGCGAGTGTGTGCGAGTGCGAGTGGTACGAATGCGAGTGTGTGCGAGTGCGAATGTGTGCGAGTGCGAGTGTGTCGAGTGAGTGCGAGTGAGCGCGAGTGCGAGTGCGAGTGTGTGTGCGTGTGCGTGTGCGAGTGCGAGTGTGTGTGTGCGTGTACGAAGTGTGTGTGTGCGTGTGCGAGTGTTGGGGGCGTGTGTGTGCGTGTGCGAGTGTGTGTGTGCGTGTGTGTGTGTGAAGCTACTCAGTTATGTCAGTAATTACGCATTACTCTAAACCGATGTTCTTTAGCTATCATTATTTGCCTCCATCTCTTTACATTTATTTTGAATTGTACGTTAATTTATTTTCCGTATATTGTAGATTAATTTTGTTTGGTTGCAGTTATTCAAGGTGATTTGTTTGCTAATTTTCTGAATTGATGCCGAATATTGAACTCCAAACTAGAACCAAACACAAATGTACGCGAAAGACAACAATATTACGAGATCCACAACCGGGTATGAGTATTAAAGAAATATTACTTTAAATTCCTATTTTTTATTCCACTTAACTTGAGTATTCTGACAAAAGAATTGAGCATGGGGAATGCTTTTGAAGGAATCCTTGGGGACTTGAACGTGTCTATTTGCCTCTGCGCTGCTTGTTGCTTGCACTCGTGCGAGCAAATAGCAGAGGACCCGGCGCTCCCCTTGCGAGAAACGAGTCACGAGCGTGGAGAACAGACGACGGGGTGGATGGAGGACCGCGACGCGCCGCGCGGGCCCGAAGAGAACTAGTGCTGTTACAGAGAGACAGAATTTCTTACACTTGTCACTTTTCTAGTCTCGTAAGTCTGGGCTATGTTTTAGATATTGCCAACACACTTCCCCGCTTCAAACTAAAAGACTTTTTCCATGTTTTCTCAATTTTTTGGTCCTCTAATAGTAGAATTGAAATACGACTATAAGAATATTATAGAAGAATAAATCATAGTTACAGGCCATATGAAAATTTTCATTCAAATTTTTGGAGATTCGTGAGAAAATGTCAGTTTAGCGTTTCTAAAACTGCGCAATTTTGAGCTCATATTCACAAAAAACTCTTGAGTATACGATAAACTTCATTAGAAACAATTTCAAACACTTTCCCTCACAAAATAATAACGCCCATAATGTAACGATTAATAACGTGAAAGAAGAATGAAGAAAAATACATTTGCGTACATTTTTTAATCAAAAGAATACATCATACTGAAGTACGCCACTTAAATGCCATTTTATTAAGTACTATCCTTACAAAAGGGTTTAAGAGAAAATTTGAAGCAGTTTTCAAGAAAATATTATTTTTAAAATTGCATTTATTTCACGCAAAATTCGCAAAAACCACTCATATTTTGAAATAATGTGCATGTCCTCTTTGAAAGTTCCACATTTTTCAAGAACGCATTTCATTTAGAATAAAAATCTCAATATTTAATATTTTAATTTTATACTCGGAAAGAGTTCTAAACTTTTGTTCTTTTTAAAAAGTCTGAAAATTAAAAGGAAATCGTACTTGTGCCATTTTTATAAGTAATTTTCTCTCTCCGATTAAAAAAATGAATTAAAAAAATTAAGAGTCATTGTTGAGAAAAGTTTGAAAATGTCGTTTAAGTTTCATGTAAAGTACCTACAACAATTATAATATCTGTCTGAAATTCAAGGGGTCGCGACATCTGCCAAATTGTTTCAAAGGAATTCAATTTTGGTGAAAATTCTATTTACGGTTTATCTAGTTTTGTTGTTCACACACAGACAAACGGACAGACAAGAGTTTTGTGTAAGCCAATGTTTCTGTATCTAGGATTCACAAAACGTGAACAGCAGAACACGTTAGGGGAAGTAAATTGTTACATGCAGAAACAAGAACTATCCATATTATCGTTTATCAAGGACCGACAACACCATTTTTCTGGTGAAAGATCGCCGTTTTGCGCTGCAGCGTTACGGACTTTCTCCGTACTACATATGTAGTACGTACGAACGTAATTGGCAATATCTGACTAGGTTAGTACTGTCCTCTTAAGGCCAGCGCCGACGTGCTCTCAGCGTTCCAAACGCGTTGGATGTGACTGCGGGCGATGCGTGGTGCTTACAAATAGTCTCAAATGGTGTTCAAACGCTATTTAAAATGACAAGTATCAATATATATCAAGTTCATATTTGGTCGACGGGCAATCTATTTTCTCACCCATGAACTGATTTTGTAAAGAAGCGAATTGCATTGCAGGGTACACGCAAGGGAGAGGTAATTTCGAGAGAGCGCGGCGAGTGCACATTTCGGCACACACGGCGACATTTCTACGAACCGCTCGCAAGTGGACAGGGTGCGGCGAGCTTCTGTCGAGGCTAGACTGGCGCTAGTCACTCTTTGGTGGACACGTACCTTTACACTATTCTGCTATTCATGCCCAGGGAGTGCATCGGCAACGATAGCAACACAAATCATTTAAGAGGATGGCAAGTTGAGGCCATGTGTACAGTTGCGTAGGAGCCATAATTTCAGGTTGACGTCAATATCAATGATTATGTTGTGATAATTATCCACATTCCCAAGCGTTCCCAACCATGTTTTTCATAATCTTGTCTATTTTTTAGACTACGTTGCTCCCCTAAATAGCTTTGTAGGAAATGATAGCTTTGTAGAAAAGTCGAAACGTTACTCTAAAACTACATTGTACTACTAAATCTTTATAAAACCCGATGTACGTGCGATGCAATGTGTGTATGAGTATTCGAGCAATAACTCTGGAGCGCGTGAAGCAATTTCAACCAAACTATTTACGAATACTTTTGAGCGGCCGAGAGAAAACATAGGAAGATCCGCGACGCAAAACATCGCCTCCCAGTAGTTTTATTACTTTTATTGTAGTTTAGGCAACGCGCAATATGTATATGTATTTGGGGATTCTTTGCAGCAATGCAGGCAGGGGCAAGAACCGGTCGGAGCGGCGCGACACAGCGTGAAGTAGACGAGGTATGGTGGGGGTGGAAGAGGAACGAGGTGGGGCAGGAGAGGATGGGAGAGTGGTGAGGGAGACGAGGAAAGGGCTGGCGAGGAGGGGCTGAAAGGAGATTGGAATAAAATTACTTCCGTTTTACACTACAGAGAATTATCTTTCCTTTTCCTGACTAGAACATTATTACAATGAATAAATAACCGAGCAATATCGAGTTCTTCCAACTTGTAAATAAACAAACAGTTTCTGTTTATTTCATACATGTTAATAAGGTTGGCAAAGAATTGAAATAGCCAACACGAATCACGAACTGATAACGTATCTCGATTAAATCGTTAGATATTACACACAGAGAACCACATCCTTTGTCGTGTTTCATTCCTCGTTATTTGGTTGCAGACGTTGAAAATCTACTAGGCCGACCTATCCAACGTCAGCTGGAAGAAGAGACCGGTGTTGGAGTAGCTTTGGACGCTTTGGTGGACGTCACCGCAGGTAATGTTCACATTTACTGTCAATACTTTTTTAGGCATTAACAGAAATGTTACTCAGGCACAATTTAGCCACGATATAAATGTCACATTCTTTTCAAGCCAGAAAATAAAATAATATTATTTCATAATTCATATGATGAACTGACTGATTCAGGATACATAAAATATTGCCTAACTTGAAAATGTTGGAGTTACGAGTATTATTAAAATGTTTAAATTAAAGAAATATGGAATAAAGTTCAGTAATACAGTTTCAAACAGAAATATAAAGAACATCAGTGAATTTTTTATTTTAACACGTTTACACAAATTGACAGACAGTATTTTTGATTAAATTGCTAATGTTTACGCTAACATTAACCTTGTTATGAAAAAATATCAAAAAAGTGAACCGTATCATTTTTCACTATCGATTTCAAAAGACGTGTCCACCTCAAGTCCTGAAGTCTAAATCAATTTAGATTTTTCATTTCAGAGAAGAAGTACTTAGTGTGAAGTACTTTTTTTCTAAAATGAATCTTGTTCTTTAATCTGAACACCGCATATTTTACGAAAACGAATGCTAACACATAATACCAAATTGTGTTTAAACAAACACAGATTAAAGAAAGGCATATAAGTTTTATACTTTTTGTACAAATGAATTTCCAATACATTCTAGCGATATTTAAGTGACTTGCAAAAATAAATTAAGGAGAATCTAGTTCTCCTTTCGTCACAGTTGAAGGCATAACAGCCTCCGTCCTGCACCCAACGAAGACTTGCGACCCCTGTTCTGCAGCAACCGCAGCCCACGAAAGCTGCCAGCCACGCGTTCTAAAATGGATGGCCGTGCGACTTTTTGCAGCAGGCTCACAGCGCTGCAGGCGGTCGTCACGCAAATATGCAGCTTCGCTTATGCCCGACAGGCTGCGCCACCGCAGCCCGTCACGGAACACTAAGAACGGGATAGTGATGTATTACGCTGTTAGCACAGCACGTATCACATCTTCCGTCTCTAGGTAGAAGTGCTTTTTGACAGTGCACCCGGACTCTGCGCGGCACAGCAAGTATCACATTTTTCGGTTTAAATAAAAGTAAAATATATGGGGAGAGAAAGACGAGTTATACATTAAAAATGCTTTGGCAACACAATAGAGATGATTTTAAAAACAATATTGTTATTTGCATTTTTATAATAATCATATCTTGATATCTATAAAAATGTACAAAATATATGTATACTCTGCATTCTTCACATTGTCAGATTATCCTACTTTTTCCTCCATTTCCCTTTTCTCACTAGCCAATGGCAGTACATAAAATGTTTGAAGTATAAATAATATTTTTTTAAAAATTAATATACTATTCATTGTTTGAAAACATTTCTTTCCAACTACATTTTATATTTGTGGGCCCTCTGTCAGCGCGGTGGCACGGCCAGGCCCGGCGTCGTGCGGCCAGCCCCGACATACGGACGGAGGAGGCGGTACTTGCGGGACACGCAAGCCACACACTCGGTTTATGCGTTCATCACTTTGCATCTCAATCTATTTTTCCACGGATATCAAACTAGAGATTCTATAATACTATTACAGACCGAGGTAAACGGTCTGTAATAGTAGTACATAACTACCTTTTTCACATATTTCCGTCTTCCTTCGAATACCATTTTAACATTTTTTGGTGCATTACTCAAATTATTTATTCCGATTTTTAACAATTTTTTTTAAAAAAAAGGAACTAATTGTGTAAGTATCCACATTATTCCATCTCCTCACATCTTATTTTATTTCTAAGGTCTTCTGTTATCACTCCACCTTGGTCCAAGATATTCCGTTGTTAAATACCGCAAAAAAATGAGCGGAGTATACGCACGAGTTCTTTTATCCTACAATTCGATTTTTGATCTCAAAACGACGATACACACCACCCAGTCATTTTTGTTCAGGCGCGAAATAGTCGAAGAAAAGTTAAGAGAGCATTGTTTATGGAAATGGCAATAGAACGTCGCCTTTCTATCACGGTAGTTTTTGTCAGACAAGAAACGTTTTTGGAAAAGATGACCACACAATTGACAAAAGGATTGTTACTTGAGAAAGAATTAACGAAAGTATGAAAAGTTATCACAGTTACCTCTGTCCAAACCGAAAACTGACTCTTTTCTTACGAGAATTCTGTGGCTTTTAGCTACGTGTTCTACTACATCCAGTGCCTGGCACACTCTGGTCGAACCTTGAAGACATTCAGAATGCTTTTACTCTGCTTTTCCGCATTAGCTTGTTGTAACAAGCGAGCCGGCGTCTGCCGATAGATAACTCATTTCGACCAAGCCAAATTTTCTAGCTGGGAATGTTTACCCATCCAGGAGCTGGTGCGATCTTCCGGTTACGCTCCGAAACTAATAGAAAGAATTGATCATCGACTCCAAGGGACTTTGCATGAAGAAAGATATGTATGGTCGCAGAGAAGGAATTTCGCGCGGCTTTTTTTGGAGAAGATTAAGATCTCGGAGGCGCCAAAAGTCCTAAAATGATAATCTTTTTCCTTTGAAAATGCCTTCAAAGAACCTCAAACCGCCCTGTTAAAGAAGTACAAGGCGCAAATTCGAAGAAAATTTGCCGGCAATGTGTCAACAATTTTCTTTGTTTATAAAAAGTGGATTTTTTTAGAAAATTATCTGTAGAAATTGCATGCAAAAACCAGTTAGACCGAGACTCTTTCGTGACAATCGGCCCACAATGATATAAATTAATATACAACAATTTCAAAACGAGTTTAAAAACGAGTAAATCTTTTTCTGCGCAGTATGATCTTAGCATTATGCTTTACTCTAACGCTTACGCGGAGCGTAATGCAATCTACACGCATTCCAGAGTAGATAGAAAATGAGTTTTTTTCAATGTGAATGATTTTTGAAAATTGCAGTAAAGTATATGCTTACAGTTGAACAAACATTTTTAAAATCGCTTTTTTTTTCCGAGCGGCTGACTTTTGCCGATTGACTGAATCACACGGTATTCACGCGCAATTGTGTTGTTTATTTTGCACAATCTCGACTGTCTCCTTTCTTTGGTAATGGGAATAATTATAGTGCGTTGCAATCAAGGTTCAACCGTTTTATTTTTTCAGATCACTTGCATAATTTTCGTTGTTTCTCCAAGATTTTCTTCCCCTGTATCTTTGAAATATTCGATTGGAATTATATACAAGCGGGGACTTCCATTTTTCCAGTTGTTTTGTCGCCCCAATTTAATTTCTTCGAACCTCAGTTTCTTATTCGTAAACATCTAATTTATACATACTCTATTTGTAAGCCCTTATCATATAACTTCTTCGTATTCTTTACCATCTTTCTCGTGATCTCTTCTTTTGTGTATTTATGTTT
This sequence comes from Gryllus bimaculatus, assembly GCA_017312745.1. Classification (NCBI taxonomy): domain Eukaryota; kingdom Metazoa; phylum Arthropoda; class Insecta; order Orthoptera; family Gryllidae; genus Gryllus; species Gryllus bimaculatus. The sequence continues at coordinate 406,092 of BOPP01000244.1, forward strand.
GTCGTCTCGTTTTTTAACATCCGCCGTTAGTTGGTTTACAGTCCGCTGGTTCATATTTCGGATATCTGGAAAATTCTTACGATATCCATTTGTTGGTTTATGTTCTTCCACTTCTTCGCTTTCTTCTGAATACATTTTTTTATCTTGTCTATGGTCAGGGCAGGAATCCCCGTTAGAGTTTTCTGACTCTTCGTCTGGTCATTTGCTTTTATTTGCCCAGAGAAATAAATGTTTGATAAGAAAAAGAAATATAAGGGACTCCGTTTACATATTATTATTAATAATAATAATAATAAGTAGGCACGCGTTTGAAGTAAAACCAAAGTATGTACACTATAGTATGCTTATATCGTTACTATAATCCATCGAATCTTTCACTTTGATGTCTGAGTTTCCAAGAAAAGAATTTTGTGAAACTTCTTTATATTTCACGGAGAAATCTCTCTGAAGGTCTAATTCAGTTCCTGTCGAATTGTGAAAACTATTCAGCAAGTTGTTGCTCCAAATGCATCGGGCGGTTTGGTCTTTCATCGCCACCTGCCCCGTAAAGGATAGAGTAGGGACTATGGCACGACCGAGCCTGAACACGCGGTTTAAAAGTGCCGTTGGAGGGAGAGGTCCCCGCGGATTTCCAAATCCAATATGGCGCACTGGGACAGTGTTCGCAAAATAAGACAACGTTGGAGAATGCTCACCACCAAGTTCAACTGATCGCTCGCTTACTCGGTTTTTCTCCGCTTTACACTTCCTTGCGCAATGTCCCACGTGTCTTACTACGGTCTGTTCATCCCCGAGCCACCTCATTCTTATGTTGCGGAGCTGACTCGATGCGCAGCTGAGGAATGCGCTCAATGTTTCTTGAAAGCTTGCACCCCCCGGCCGAATCTGCAACTACTAGATGTTCCCAAATATATTACGCCAAGTATCCTAGCAAGAAATTAAAACATCATACGAGAATAAGGAAAACAAAAAAAGAATAAGTGAATGTCATCGATGTGTAAATTTTATCTCACAATGATGGGCCTTTTCTTACCGGGAGTACTTGAGGCTGCCGCACAGGCTTCAAAGCCTTTTTTTAATTTGATGGCACAGTCGAACAGATACTTCAGTATAGTTTACTACCCGAAAATTGCATGTTGTGCAGTGTGTGTTTAAAAGAACAGCCCCAAATTCTTTTTTTGTCACATTTCTTGAATAACGGGACGTATATTTTCCCTAGCTTAACTTGTATTTGGACTTGGTACTAGCGAACAGAAGCTATACCGTTCCACCAAAAGATCACAAACCAAAATAAAATGAAAATGCACACACTGTGTCACGAAACAAGAAGCAAACAACATGTCATTCATCAGTGAGTTTCATGTCTCTCAGACAAGAAACATTCTATATAAGATGAATGATATTGAACTCATACAATGTTGTCAAAGCAGATATACTATTTCCTCCTCCATTGTATAACGTCAAGTATTCAATTTAAGTAGTAAATGCATAGGTTTTCCAGCTGTTTATTTAGTTTGGTTTTGGTGTTCTCTTATATTTTTCTTGTGGGTAACATCTATTTGTTCTATAGAAACTACGATTTAAAATCGAAACACAGTTTCTTAAAGGCAATTCCATTCACAACTAATATAAAAGGTCAATTTATTAGAGACTTTATGTATGTGATTAGTCTTGATGAAGTGCCAGTGAATTTAATTGCCAGGAAATGCAGTCTTCTTGCCAACCAGGATTTTTGTTAGCCAATCATGATCCTAGTTTAAGCCAACCAATATCCTTGCTGAAGCCAAACCTAAATCCTTGGTTAGCCAACGTATATCCTTGTTAAGACAACCACTTCCTTGTTAATCCACCCATGATCCTTGTATAAAGCTAACTATGGACCTAGTTGAGGCAACTATGAAATCCATGTTAAACCCATTTTAAATCCTTGTTGAGACAACCCATTCTAGGTTGATCCAACCCAATATCCTCTTGAACCAACGAATGTACTTGTTAAGCAACCATAATCCAAGTGAAAATCGACTCAGCAAGTCAATCAAGTCAAGAAATCGACTCAGCAAGACGACCAAAGTGGTCGGGACCGACCCAGCATGTCGATCAAGTGGGGAATCGACTCAGCAAGTCGATCAAATAGGGGAATCGACTCAGCAAATCGATCAATAAGGAATCGACTCAGCAAGTCGATGTCAAGTAGGGAATCGACTCAGCAAGTCGATCAAGTAGGAATCGAACTCAGCAGTTCAAGCAAGTGGCGGAATCGACTCAGCAAGTTGATTCAAGCTGAGAAGAATCGACTCAGCAAGTCGATCAGTGAGGGATCGACTAAGCAAGTCAATAAAGTAAGGGATCGACCTAAGCAAGTCAATAAAGCAAGGGATCCGACCAGCAAGTCGACAAGTGGAGGGATCGACCGAGCAGAGTCGATTAAGTAATGGGATCGACCCACAAGTCGCAACAAGTAAGAAATCGACCCAGCAAGTCGATCAAGTTGGGAAATCGACCCAGAGAGTCGATCAAGTGGGGATCGACCCAGAGAATCGCACATTAGTGTATCGACCTAGCCAAGTCGATCAAATGGGGGATCGACCAGCAAGTCGATGAGTGGACTGGGACCGACTCAGCAAGTTGATCAAGTGAGGATCTACCAGCCAAGTCGATTATGGGGGGATTGCCCAGCAAGACGATCAAGTGTCGATCGACCCAGCAAGTCGATCAAGTGGGGATCGACCAGCAAGTCGCATCAAGTGAGGCTCGAACCAGAGAGTCGATGCAATGAGGGATCGACCAGCAAGTCGATTCAAGTTGGATCGACCCCAGAGAGTCGATCAAAGTGGGGATCGTACCCCAGCAAGTCGATCAAAAGTGGGGATCGAACCAGCAATTCATCAAGCTGGATGATCGAACCAGCAGTCGATCAAGTGGGAAACGTCCCAGCTAGTCGATCAAGTGGGGATCGTCCCAAGCTAGTCGATCAAGTAAGATCGACCAAGAAAGTCGATCAATGAGAGGATCGAACCAGCAAGTCGCATCAGAAGTTCGGCGAGCGACCCAGAAAGTCGATCAAATGTGCGATCGACCCAGCAAATCGATCAATGGGGATCGTCCCAGCAAGTCGTCAAACGAGGCGATCGACCAGCAAGGCGATTCAAGATTAGGGATCGAACCGAGCAAGTCGAGTCAAGTGGCGGCGATCACCCCAGCTAGTCGATCAAGAGGGGATCGTCCCAGCTAGTCGATCAAGTGGGCGATCCAACCCATCAATTCGATCAAGTTGACGGAATCAACCAGCAAGGTCGATCAAGTGGGCTATCGACCCAGCAAGTCTATCAAAATGGGCGATCGGCCCAGGCATGTCGATCAGAGTGGGGATCGACCCAGCAAGTCGATCAGTTTGCGCCATCAACCCCAGCAAGTCGATCAAGTGCGGCGATCGACCCAGCAAGTCGCATCAAGTGGCGGATCGACCCAGCGAGTCGATCAAGTGGAGATCGAACCATCAGTTGATCAAGTGGATGATCGGACCAGCAAGTCGAATCAAGTGGGGAATGTCCCAGCCTAGTCGATCAAGTGGGGATCGTCCCAGCTAGTCGATCAAGTGAGCGATCGACCCAGCAAGTCGATCAAGTGAGGGATCGAACCAGCAAGTCGATCAAGAGTAGGCGATCGACCCAGCTAGTTCGAATCAAGTGGGGATTCGGTCCCAGCTAGTTCGATCAAGTAGGCGATTCGACCCAGCAATTCGATCAAGTGAGCGGATCGCAACCAGCAAGTTAGTTGATCAAGTGAAGCTATCGGACCCAGCAAGTCGATCAAATGGCGCATCGACCCAGCAGTCGATCAAGGTGCGGGGATCGACCCAGCAAGTCGATGCAAGTGGGGGATCGGACTCAGGCAAAGTCTTCATGTGAGGGATCGACTAAGCAAGTCTATAAGTAAGGGATCGACT
>BOPP01000244.1:432063-528394 GCA_017312745.1 Gryllus bimaculatus
TATTTATTAAAAAATTAGTATGACTTATCTACTGCAATTGACGAAACATTATTGCCACAAAAATATATAATACAAAAGTGTCATACATTTACAGTATTTTGAGTACAATGTGCTTCTTAGAATTAATTCTTAAATGTTGAAAAATAGTAAGTTGTTAATTCTAGGCGCGTTTTTTAGAAGATCGGGATGGAAACGCACAAGCCTGCAACACCGTGTGTGTAGCACTCTTCATTCAAATCGAGTGACAAGTTTCTTAATAAGAGATCTTACACTCTTGCCCTCCGTGTCCTGGGAGCAATGGAACATTCTCACTCGCACAAAATATTACCTTCGATTTTAACAAGATGTTCAGCAAAGCTGAAATTTAATTAATGTAATAAAAATATAAATTTTGCTGGATAGACATTACAATGTATAAAAAAAATTGAATTTTTTCAACGTTCCAAAAATCAGGGTTTTCATAGAAAATTATATCTGCATCTTCATATCCGTACTATAGAACAACTAAAATTAATAAAGAACGTTGGTGCTCGGCGTGCGTTGGCGTTGGTGACGCTTTTTTTTAAATGACCCAGAAAATGTCCCAAATGTCATGTAAATGACAAAGAATTTCTAAAATTTCAAATTATTAAACATTAATTCATTTTTATAATTTTTTTTTCAAGTGTATAACATAACGTATAAAAGGTATTAAACTAAAGGCGAGAAAGTGCGAGCTGTTTTGGCCCCAATGAACATATATACATAAAAGAATACTTATTAAAAAGACTAATTGTGAACAGACGGCGCTTAAGACAAAAGTCAGAGAACCTCGCAAAGAAGCAACGCGTAAGCATGCTGAAAGGGAGAGACGTCCCACACTCAGAGAGTGCGCTTCGGTCGAGACACGCCCCCACCCCGTCGCTGTCGCGAGGAAGAAGGCTCCCTCGCAGTTCCAACTCAAACATGAAGATGACGGACGACGCGTCAACACGGCCCATAAAAGTAGGCCCGAAGAGCCCCAAAATAATGAATACTCGTCTTGTCCTGAAATTAACGCCAGATGGCCGACTCGTCGCAACTGGCCCCGTGGGCACACAAGTAAAGGCAGGTTAAATCCGATGTACATATCGCGTTCATGCTCTGGCGTAAGGAAGAAACTGCAAATGAGTTAATTTGGTCACACATGTGAGGAAGTGGCTTGCAGAACATATGTACGTCAGCGGAAGATTTATCATTCTTATGAGACGGCGGCGGTTGCATGGGTCACGGAGAACTCTACGCTTTAAAGGGGCGCTTCCAGGCAAGCAGTGGGGCCCCGAGACCACCCAGTAGAGCGGTGCATTCTCTCCGGAAGGACCCACTTCGCGACCACCAACACACGTTCTACGAGTTGCATGTGAATGGAGAAGAGGGTGGACCCCTACGATGGTTTTTTTCTTGATCAATCTTTAGATAAGGAGTTCGAGTTCCATCGTTTAGAACTACTTATTAGTAACTTTGTTAACTCTTAGAAATAATTTTGTCTTTCAACACGTATCGCAAGTTTAGAACAAGATCGATACAGTCGCTGTGCTTAATGGCTTCGTGGAAACTCCGGCATTCCCTTACCGCGAGATCTGTCCATAAGTACGTTACAACCTTATTTTAGTACAATAAACCCTCATTAATACGAATTCTAAGAGATCGAAATAATTGGAGTTAGTGTTGTAAAAATTCGTGTTTTCCGACGATTATAAATGTCCGGATTATTGTAATCACTTACCAGGACCAAAGTTTTGTTCATGTTACAGCGAAATTCATCTTAGGCGGGTTCCTGCTAACGCGGCTTTACGGCATTTACATCGATAACAAGTGTGTAATAGTAGGAACATTTTAAATGTTGAACTTTTTCTGAAGAAAGAAGAAATCAGAGTACCTGCGTAAAGGACTGCAAGTACATAGAATATTCAAAATATTGTACTTGGTTTTGCTAGGCCACAAAACCAGACATTTTTAACACAAGCTGTAAGAAAATAATTTTCCTTTAGTTATATTGCAATTTATTCTGGGGTCCCACGTTGCCCCCCCCACCCCTCAGTGGTTTTTTCCGTGTAGTGGATTGACATGAGACTAAAAATAATACAATAACTTAGTAGTTTTAAAAACATTGCATGTTAAAATAATAAATTATATCGATCTCGTTTCTTCAGAAGTTCAGAAAACTGAGTATAAGAGATGACTAACGTAAAATAACTATCGGTGTTAGCCATTTCTTAATGTAAAATAGTTTCAGTAAATAGATTTAGTAAAGTTTTCATAATTTGCTATTATTCGGCCCCTGTGTTTTCTAAACGCTATTTCTGCATGTCAATTAATTCAATTCAATACGAGAAAAATGTACATTGTCTATTGGTTTTAAATTTCCAACCTGCCAAAAACCATATATGCTTACTACTTTTCATGACAAATGATACCTAAAACACGCTCAAGTAAAAATGAAATTCAAAGAACAGTTGAAAAATGAACAAAGACACCAACTAACCTCTTACAGAAAATAAACTAACAAAAATGTATTTGTATCTGAGAAAAAGCCACTTCTCTCTTACCAACAAAATGAATATTACGATGAAATTATGGAATGTAATATTTTATTATTGCAATTGTTATAAAAGTCATTATTAATAATGTTACCATTTTATATGACTTCAAGTATAAAATTGTAACCCTAATTTTAATAGTCTTAAAAACTCTTATATATGAACAGAGTTGAGAGAATCCAGGCTTCGGTTCACTACACTGTGATTACTTTCCACCATTTTTAATATTTGTCATCGCCTCTCGTACACTTGGGTTTGAAATATCCACTTTTTTATGAAGTAGTAATGCGGTTTTTGAAAGCTTCGACCTTTATAGTCAACGCACAAATTAATTACACTTCGATTGCCTAAAATAACGAGCACCATCGCCTTACTTTTCATCTCTCTCACTTAGAAACGAATTCTGATCGCGGTATTGGTCAATGTAGAAATGGTATTACAGATTATCATAGCAACTAGGTTTCCATTAAATATTGACTTAAAAGGTTTTCGGAATGCAATGGGCCTATTGACGATAATATGTTTCCAATACAAATTCCTGTGAAATTTTATTGATTTTATTTAATTTATTTTACCCACTGAACAGCGAAAATGCGACGTATGAGGGAGAAGTGTAAATAAATATTGTATTAAAGTTTCGAAAACGACGAGGCCCTACTGTGAAAATCAGCATGTGGTGTGCGTTTCAGTTGCTTGGATTGATTGGTTGTTAGTAATTCCGGGCGCGTCAACTGCTAAGGTCGTTAGTCCCGCTTTGCGCTCGTGATATGGCAGTTGTTTTCTCCCTCTGGATGGCGAGATACGGCGCCGACCCACCGTCGGCTAGTGGGTTTCCCCAACCAGATACTGGAGGGATGGGGCAGATGGGTGTTATAGAATATTTAGAAAAGCATTTTAGAGACATTACGTATCAGGACCTTGCGTGACCTCGCTGCAAGCCGCAAGGGACAAAACCTTTTCATTGGCAGAGCTAGGTTTGTTAAGGGATGACAATCATCAGGGTCAGATTTCATCGTTCAGTGCCACGTTCATTCGTTCGTTCAGTAAAAATAGTGAAGGCCATATCCGGTTGTTTCATACGTAGCTTGAAATTCTTGTGGACCTCGTATTTGTTCACACCTGTGGACACCTATGACGCTTGCGCTAACACTTGTGGACTCCTCCGATCTGAGGTCATCAGAACGCGAGGCCCTCCGCGACAACACTTACATGAGAGACCGACGCCCAGTTGTATTCTATCCTGGAGAGATCAACTTAAAGAATTATGGGAATCAGACTTTCGGCTGCATCCCTTGGTTTAATACAGGGTTCTTAGCCTTGAATACCAATTAAGGGGATAGGATTACATAATAATAATAATAATAATAATAATAATAATAATAATAATAATAATAATCTTTCCAAAATATCATTTCTTCACAATAATTGCATTTTATATTATTCATGATTAGTTTGAGCTTTCCGGGTCTCAGCCTGCAATTTAAACAACCGTTCGTAGGACGCTGCCTGCCGTCCAGGCAAGTGACACCCTATCGACACCTACTACGGTAATACCATGACGTGATTCTTGGCGCGTTGCAGTTGGCGGTAAGGTTAGAGGAGCCCCAAATTCTAATTATCGCAAAAACAATACTTGCAATTCTTCACAATAATTGAAAAATTACTTCCGAGTTTTGCATGACTTTGATTAACTTACCCCAACGAAAAAAAATTATTAACTTGAGCTTGTTCTGAGAGAACAAGTTTCTTTTGACGAAACGTCAGCGAATAAATTATTCTATGTAAATGTTGCGGGTTCTGTGTTTGGAGTCTCTCGTTCATTTTCGTCTCTCCTAAAATTAATCAATTTTGCATCTATCAGCAGCCATCGCATCAATGTGGTGTAATTACATATTTTAAATATGTTACATGTTCAGTTTGAAAGCAAACTTTGTCATATGTGTATAGTTTTGAATAGGTTACTTGATTCAGTTTTTAAAAAAACCTTTTTTGGATATATTTGTTATTATGAATAGGTTACATGTTCAGTCAAATATTTATTTATGAACCAAGAGCGTTCTGCTGGTTATAAGTATTCAGATTTCCTCATTTACTAAATGACAAACGTTAACTTGAGCCTCCGTAAGAGATGTACATGTACCTGGTCCCCGCGATCCCCTCGGCGCAGGTGAGTGGCGCGGTGCGCACGGAGAGCGAGTAGAGAGCGCGTGGTGCGTGGTGCGCAGGCGCGCAGGCGGCGGCGGCGCTGGTGGCGGCGCTGCTGGAGCGCGCGGGCGAGGCGCGGGGCCTGGCGCTGGTGGCGCAGGAGCGCCTGGCCGACCTGCGCCTACAGGTGGACGCGCTGCGGCGCCAGTGCCCGCCCAAGGACCGAGCGCTCTGCGACACCGTCGAGGCGGCCGGCCTGGGCGTCACGCTGGACCTCGACGTGGTGAGAGCCCCCCTCCTCTTCCTACCCCAAAGGCGGAGCCACGCCGATTGCTCAACCACGCCGCGGGAAGTCGAGGGAGTTGAGCAATTCCAGACACCACGAATTCCTGGATGGGTGACCGTCTGGGAACCCCGGTTTACTAACGGCGCCGAGCCCTTGGCTGGTGGGGTAAAACGCATCAACTGACTACGACACAACGAGACAGGCGACAAATAACCCAACGGAGGATTACCCCGAAGTACAGACGCTCAAAAATTCTAGCGGTAGGCTGATCTAATCTGTAGTTTTCCGGGGGTTTTCTCCGATCAATACATGACAGTACAAAGGCAATATGTAGCAATACAAAGCAGTACAAATGAATGTCAAAGCAGTACATTAACAAATGGACCACGGACAGCTCCGATCCGAATCTCCTCTCCCCTTAGAAACACCCACAAACACATACATGCACCGCACAACAGATGTCGGAGATGTCGGGATGTTGGGGGTTAGGGCTTGTCCTAAAGGGAGCGGCGCCACGCTGAGGGAGATATCTGGCAGCCAGGCCATCTGACCGACTGACATTTCGCGACATTGGTAACACAAACCTTTTCTTACTTTGATTTGATTCGAGATTTCGCTATTTGCACACAATACACTGCACCTATTGTTGAATGTTTAAATGGCGTATCCTTTATATTCGCCAAATAAGTTGTTGCTCCAGGCAAATGTCTCATTCTAAGATCTTCCCATTTGGCATTTACAATATTTGAAGATAAATACCAATATTTAGATTATTAAAAATGTCATTGAGAGTTACAGGCCAAGAGTATAAAAATCCAACCGTAAAAAACATTACTACTTACTAGAGAGGAGTACACAGATGTTGAATGACCTATTTTTTATTTAAGGTCGCATCAACATCCCGGTCATTAGCGACCACTTGGATTTAACGGTATGGTAACTGTGAAAATGGCTTGGTTTAGTGATGGGGGTGAAAGGACGAACTCAAATTCATCCATGTCTGAGGTGGGACACGAACCCGCGATCCTTCTGTTAAAGATCGCTACGGCACTACTGCCCTAACGATCTCGGGCATCCGGACCAGTGACCTAAATTTATTGCTTATGCATTTTCCGGTTTTCTTTAATAATTACTTTCTTCTTATTGAGATTTTATCTTAACTTGAGATAGTATGTTAATCGATTTAAAAAAATAATAAACCTCTTCAAATAAGAAAGGACTCTTCAACTCAGGTATTCTAATGTTAAATTGTCGTTTAGCAAATGAGCCTCCTGTTTTTTGTCATTTTCTTAGAGCGCATTATAGTAGCATTCCGAAATATCAGCTGCAAAGGAAAACCTGGGTAACTATTATTTCCAGAGCACGTGCAATCAGTGATTCTTCTTGCAGCGATGACTGCATGAGACTTAGAAGCAGTCTGCCAGTTCTCGCCGGCTGGCCATGAGCCGACGTTTGCTGGCGCCTGCTGTACGCTTTGTGCAGTGGACAGTCATCTATTAGCATAGGTCGCAACCTTGTACCCCTTGCATTGCTTGCCCCACTGCCATTATCAGTCAGCCTATGCGTAGAACATTTTCTTGGTTCAAGTGAAGTCAATTATTGTTATACGAACAAATTAGATGTTCGAATTTTGTATATTGAGTATTCGATTGTCGTAATGTGTAAACTTTTCATAAGCAACCATGTTCTCAGAAAACAATATCATTCAAATGATGGATTAGTTTAAATAACTAATAATACATAGTTCAAATTAATACATAGATCAAATAATACTAATTCCAATATTCATTACATCATTCTGCGACTTCCAACTTCCTATATTTTCACAAATAGTGTTTGTATGCACTACTTTATATAATTAGAATTTACTTGAAGCTATGAAATGTAATTTATTTTAATATCGCTGCTTAAAAATTAGTATTAGATTAGATTAGATTTTCTTTATATCGTACTATTAATCTATTTCAATTATTCACATTCGTGAACAATTATTTCTCAACACACATATGATCTTCAAAATCTAAACAGCTGCATAATTTATTTCCAACAGGTTCAAATCATGAGAATCAAAATCAGTTTTAAAACTACTTATATAAAATAGAAGTTCTGAATAAATTTCATTATTTATAGTTTCCATTTTAAATATACATTATATTCTAATTAATCGCATGTAGTTTCAGAAGAAAAAACATAAAAAGTAAACCCTGATCGTACTGTGCACGTCATAAGTGCGAAATCGTCTGCTCTCGGCAATCGAAATCAAAACTTCGGCGAGTGCACGCTGAATTTCTCTCTTGTTGAAGTTGAAATATACAAAAATCAGGAATTACCTTCACAGAAATTTTACAAATCGTTAGAAAACATCGAGCGACTTTTGCATTCCACACTGCTTTCAATTGATCGTGCAGCCTGATGTCTTAAAGTAATGTCTACACCCTTCCTCTTTTCACTATAAGCGAGCCTATATGATTTGGAACTGAGTTTGATTCTGCATGCGTTGACCGGCACAAGTTGAGAGAAAAAATAATGCATTGCATTTGTAACCGGAGATCCGTATCGTTTAAATTGTAATTTATTTTCGTTGTAATTTATTTGACACACGGACGACTGGCTGCGGTTTTAATTAAATCGAAACCCGGATCAGTTCCGCTAGGATTTTAAAATTCTATGTCAATTTCATGGTCCACATGATTTTTTTTTCAAAATTTTATTTCGAATGTGATACCGTCATAGACACATCAACAGAACATTTAATTAGTAGAAACTAGTGATCTTTACGTGTTATCTACAAGTTTTGAATCAATAACAGTAAATTAGAAGACTGTCCTGACACGTTTAAATTCCTTTTACGAACTAATCCAAAACTTGAAAAACGTCACATCAATAATTTGGTTAGTTTCCCGTACGTATAAACAAGGACACTGTAGCTCTTATATTTTGGCCATTTCCCGAAACTCCTTCAGATTCTTTTGTATCACATTAACTAAGAAAGGCATTTGATATAATAAGGTTATTTCTGTCGTTTATTTTACTTTCCACCAACTAAATTTGGGGAGTAGTTACCAAAACCGTATTTCCGTACTTCGACATGAAAATATAGTGTTGTTTTCTTTCACACTTTTTTAAATATATTCTTCTAGTTTCTATGCCGTTTTCGCTCAATTAAAGCTCGCAAACTTTCAACAAAATGTTAATAAGCTTGTTAATGTGTAATTTTTGTTACATATAAATTTTAACTACATATCAACATTTTAACTAGACTTCTTCTCTGAGTTAACTAAAATATTCTTAATACAGACATTTTTGCTTTGTCAATACACAGTGGTGACGAATGTTGAACAATGTATATTTTTTTTCCGACAGACATAATCAATTTATTTATAGAACCACATTAAAAAGAAAATAGAAGTTGACAAACGTTAAAAAATATTGTTCAAAACTTGCAAATGTTAAAAATATTGAGACAAAAATTAATAAGAAAAACACACAAGTTTATTACGTATATTTTGGGACTTTTACAGGAGCAGTGTAAGTGGGAAACTTCATTTAGTGGTGGAACATATGGTCCAATTAACACTCAAGAAACCGAATTAGAGGCTAAAAGAATGCTTAAGAGGGTCCGATCACTCTGTGATATTTCAATAGAATTAATGTGGTTTAAAGTTTAAAAAATAGAACACACGAAACAGAATATGAAGGTTTAACTTCGGGCTGAACGTTATTATAGTGTACCCTTACCATAAGTGGTATTCTCTAAGTAGACAACAGGCTTCACACCATTCATGTATTGAACTACCATGGTACATTCAACTTTTGAGGATGAGATTGCTTCAACATTCATGCAAAAATGAAACCAGAAACGTTACTAACACGAGCTGCAATATTAAAAGAAGGAATAAACAACTAACTTCTGTATTATTTTTAATACATGTGATTATATAAGTAAATTGCTTTTGTTTGTGAATATGATTTTATTTACATAATTACTATATAAGACGTTGTTTTATTCATCTATATTAATTTTTCAAATGTTTTGTTTATTTTCAACTAATTTAAACTTTTGTTAAAAAATCTTATTGAGAGTTCAAATCCACCGGAGCGCCTAGCCTGGGTCCACACTACTTTAGCATTAATTCGCCTCTGCATTAAATGTGGAACCGGATGATCTCCTTGATTTACCCACATACCTTCACACAGATAGTACCGCAAACGCCGCCATTTAATATTTTCTCAATCATACACCCTCAGGGAGAATGTCCTTGAAATAAATGACAACTGAAGATATTTTGAAGATTTTTAAGCATATTATTATCGGTTTACAATGGATCCAATACAATATGCACAGTTACATAAAAATATACAAAGCTTCACTAAGTATAGAAATGCAGAGTTCGAACTCCTCCGACAATATAAAATCTTGTTGAATCGGCTGGTCACAGTGTCATAATGAACTGTCACGAAGTGACAGCCACCGGTCAAAGTCATAGATGAGTACGGGTCCTACGGTCATCCGACCAATTCATCAAACGCGTTAGTTACGCGCCATTTCTGGTACTGTCACTTCGTGACAGAACTATTCTCCATACCTGTTCTTCGATTTAAATTTCTTGACATTTAGTGGGAGAGGAGAGAAAGCAATGCTATCCAATCCAACCGGGAAATTATATTTCAAAAATTGATGCAACAGAAACTATAAAAGTTACGATAACAATGCTCCCTCCCCTAACTCACCAATAATCTTTAAATCTGACTTTCAAAATTCTATACTCCAATATAAAAGTAGTGGAACTTCAAGGTAATAAGCTGGAAGGAGACGGGGACATCCAATCGGGAGCGCCGATACCAAAACTTCAGGTCGAAACGAAGCACCCGATTGCATGACAGTGTCCCCCTCTCCGTACAGTTCGTGATCTTGTTGTGCCACTGTGTTTAAATCAAAGTATATACTCCGATTTACGTGTAGTGTCGCTTCAAGGTGACGAGCTGGAAGGAAGGAGGGACACTGACTTTCGGAGTTGTTCGGTAGTGGCGCTCCCAATAGAGTGACAGTGTCCGCACACGTCCAGCTCGTGACGTTGAAGCCCTACCACGTCCAAATGGGAGCGGCGCCGTGCTGAGCGCGCGCTGGCGCTGCGCAGCTGCTGTCGGACGCGCGGCTGGCCGTGCTGCGGCGCCTGGCCGAGGGCAACCTGAGCGCAGCGGCGCAGCAGGCGCGCGGCGAGTTCCAGTTCATCCCCACGCACGTGGAGCAGCAAACGCGCGACGCGGCGCAGCGGGTGCGTTAACTCCCGCCCCGCCCCGCCCTCGCCCTGCGCTTGCGGCAAATGTTGGGGTAATTTCATTTTCGTGTATGACTGGCGAGCGGACATGAACCGGTAGGCTTCCGGGAGGAATCAGCATCTACTTGGCTGACTGGGGGGGGGGTTGTGTCCTAGGCATAGATGCCAACGTTCCGGCCGTCATTCTACGACCTTCCTCAGGGCGCAATGCCCTCAGGCATGACATGATGCATTTTGCCTTCTAGTCAGCCAAGTAGATGAGCAACATGATGCATGAATTGACGGGATCTCCTGTCATTTCACGAATTCTGGTCCGTTGACAGATCGCGTAGCTTAGTGGATAGGGCGCCGTATGGCGTCGTTCGAATACTGTCTTGGACAATGAAGTTTGTGTGTAATGGCATGGTGGGGCCCATCATAACCAAGATGTACCACGTTCAAAACCTAATTCATTCACAATCCTCTCACTGGCCGAATGTGCTATGAATGTGCTGTGAATGTGATGTGAATGCGGCGAGAATGCGGCGGCGTGAAATTAGTATGAATGGGGAATGAATGTGTCTGGGCCTATGGAAAGCTGCATATCACTTGGCCGCCGTCACCGCACTCCCTCCTAAGTAATAGGATGCAAGCGTCGCCACAACATACGTGTTACAAGTCGTAGAGAATGTTCTCGGTCCCAATGGGCTTACGAGTCTCGGCGAATTCAAGGAGTGGAGGCTTGGGTCAACACTTCTGGCGGACGTTACAATTGTTAGAATGGTGTGATAAACAGGTTTCACTGTCTTAAAATGTCTAATGGTGTTGATAGTGATGATAATGATGCTGGTAATGATGATGATGTGTGCAGAGCAGTTTATCAACAAGGACGATGTAAAACTGTTTGTCGAAGATCTACAGATCTTGTTTTATGGAGAATGTTTAAGACCTCCTCGATGAGACATAAGAGGAAGAAATTCGGATAACGACTCCCTTGGACCCACCTGCCTGCTCTCAGACTTCACACCCTCATTAATCGAGTATCAACCCTCCCACTCATACTGTCATGGTTTGTAGGCCCTGCATTTCAAGAAATTAAGTTAATGAAGTAAAATGTTATCTTGCTTCTGCGTTATACCTCAAGTCTCTTCGTTTACCTTTCTGTGTATAAATATATTACCCAATGTAAGAGAAATTGCACATTATGAACAGCCAATACATAAAGTAATAATTGTACAATATATTAGTTCTTGTCAAGTTGTGCTCTACCAAAGTATTAACTATTTTGGGCAAAATTGCAATTTCCAACTTTCTGAACTATACCTCTATTAATGGTGTTCGTATTACAACACGCAATTATTGGATCTTAATTAATTATTCACATATCCCATCTACAGAAATTTTTAATTTCCTTCAGTTCCTTTATTTCGTGAACTGTGACACTTCATTCTCAGTACCTTCTGTATTAATAGAAGAGGCGGTCACTTGCATCCGTCCAACTGCAAGTTAATTAGAAAATACTGGCAAGTCGTAAGCGTTGATGCATCTTAGAATATTTAACCTTGCACTCTAGATGGATTCTTAACATAAAAATTTCAAAACATGTATATAAGTCTTTTAAACCGACACTTCGCGCCGCCCCGGCGGCAACTGCGCTGTTTGAATTCTGGAGGCTTTCTTGAAAAGAGCTTTCTGATAAAAGTGAATTGATAACTATGCGGTGGATAGACTCAAGGACGTTTATAGTGAACGCGAGGCCCGAAGGCCCGAGCCTCGCCGGGACTTGGATCCGGGCGAGCGAAGCGAGAAAACTCTCCGTTGAAAGTAAATAGGCATTACAATGCGGCGGGGACAAAGCGTCTGAATTCACTTTCAATACATTCACTTTCGCAAATGAGACGTTAACGCTTCTGCAAAAGAAAACAAGTATTTAAAATATTAACTGTTTGCACTTGAGGTCATCCTTCGACGGCCCGTACACCTACAACTCCACTAAGGTCGTAACAGGAGTCTATATTGAAATAATATCGGTACTTTCTTCACGATCTTAGTGAAGAGAGGAACAGGAGACCAGTCTTATGAACAGCCATTGTTGCCGTTATGATGGGTCAGCGGAGAATGGCATATTGTAACGTTTTCGAGTTACCTACTGGCAAACACGACGCGAGCCGCGCCATATGAAAAGTCAATTTCGTTGCCCGATACACACGTTTCCTATGGGACAACACAATATTTTTCAGATTTCAAATACAAGATTACACTAATTTTACAACCAATATTACATTCAGAAATTATGAGTAATAATATGTCATTAAAATCGTACCATTTGTTGTCGATCCCATGTTAAGTTTTCGTTGTTGATCATTATTTTATAGATCACTAGTACTATTAGACAAATTATATTCTGAAGTGCTTACGCACCATACTTTGCTGGTAAAAACATAATAAATGGAAAAATATTTTTCTAGAAAGAAGATGTGTGCGAAGACAGCGTAGAGCTTGCATACCACTTGCATAGGGTATTATAAGAAGAGGAAAGCATAACAAAACAAAATGTCAAGTGGTTTCCATATTCTTGCAACACATTCATTTTGTGTGAACATGATGCAAAATCAGTTCACTGACTGACAGGTACGTCCGCAACCGTCAAGGTCAAGGTTGAGGTTAAGGTTAAGTCGCCTCGCGCCATCCCCCAATAAATATTCAAGGTTTCTGAAAAAAAATATCCCGTAAATATACACATTTTTCATAATCTACGCGAGTACGCAAGTCCGTAACATTCAAACACATTCTAATACTTCAAAGGTTTAATAGTAAGTGAATGGCGAGTATAGAAGAATGGATGGTATGGGTCAGTGTCTACTTAATCGTTAACACACACCCAAAGCTTCCAGTGTTACTTTACAGATATTTTCCGTTCGCAGAATTCACAAATTTACCTTATGTCTTATTTAATGTTATTGGTATTGTGATAATTTTCAGTAAGGTCGTAAAAATGCTGTAAAACTTGATACACTACACCATTTTAATACAATCACTCGTATTTCTTCTTATCTCTAACAACTGCTCTCTACAAAAAATAGTCTAACCTGCCTGTTTACATGTAGTAATTCCAAATAATACTGCTAGAATTTATGAGTAATTCATGATGAAAAAGATGCAAATCTTCAGATGTCAACAAGACCATAAACTTGAATTATTTATGTCAAAGCATCTCTTTAATTCAACAAGAGTACAAAAACATTTTTCCTCAATGTGTCTCAAAGAAACGCCGTTACATGTTCATCACATTACCTTTCTCAGAGAACTGCAAGTCCTCGGTCCCCTTCAAACAGACCGCGCTCTCTACGTCCGCCATCTTCATTCTCCCAGCGCGCAACGCGGCGCCGACAGACACTGCCCGACACGACACCTTGCCGGTTCAGAGGAGACTACTTACTTGGATTATTATTTCAGGGGAAACGAGGCGGAAGGGGGGGGCGAGGCGAGCGGAACGCGCCAAGTTATGTGCGCTCTTTGTCACCCCGGCGGATATCTAATATAGTCGTCAGTCCGGCCAGCGAATGGAGGCAGGATACTCAAGGCCGCTCTAGAGGAGAGCGAGTGAGACGGGAAAGAGAGAGAGGAGAAAGTCGAAGGGAGAGAGGAAGGCGCTACTTTCGAGGGGTGGGTTTCCAGAGGAGGCGCGAAGCCAACGGCGGCGGCGAGACAAGTGGGGGAAACATTCCGGAAGAGAGTCAATCTGCGGTGCGACGAGGCGCGAGGCGCGAGGAGTGCTGTGAGGATGCAAGGAATGCTGTTCGACCTCGACTAAGGCTGTTAAAATATCTAGTCGAGTTGCATAATTTAAAGATAATTAGGTAATGTTAAGTTTGACAAATATATTGACAGTACCTATTGATTTGAAAAACGAAGAGCTTTTTGAGTAGAAGGGTATTCATAGAATGGTACTAATTTGTCTTCCAAAAGTGAGAATTTCGCTTTAGAAATTAAAATATTTAAGCAACACATATGAAACGATAGAATATCCTCCTAAAAAACAAAGAAAGATTCAGATTTTGTAAATTATACAATAATTATAAAAATTTTAACATCAAAAATGTACATTCTCTTTAATTTTCTTAAGAACTAAATTATTTACAATCAATTGATATTTAACTATTAAACGACATTTAATACATTTAAAATTCTGAATATGGGCAATGAGAGTCATCTATGTATTGTAGATTTAAAACAATTGATTATCTTAATAATTATCTAAAAATGTTTTTCATTACATCTACTCTCATTGATTTAATAAAAATGATAAACGTTTATTATTATGATTGTTATTGTTACGACATCATTTGTTGCATGGTTATGTTATTATATTACATTAAAAACATATGTTTTATCGATCTTTCAGAAACCAAAAATATATTCCTTCAATAAACCCAAATTGAATGAAGCAGAGCTATGCTACATTTTCCGAATTGTTTTCACTTTTTATGTTACATTTAAAATTAGTAATATACACAATAAATAATGTAAGTAACTTACCCAATGTGTTACTTACGACAATGACATACAATGTTCTTACGTAGGTAGTATTTGCTTACGTACTGTCCCTGTATTTTAGTTATTTTCATTTTTGTAAATATACATACTGAGTATTGTATACCAAATAGTTGTACAATTTATCGCACGGCCGTTAAAAGTAACAGTAAACGAAAATAAGGCAAATATGTTGATAAGTTAAATATTTCCACTGAGACTCATGGTATTCCGCTTTCACGTTTACGTTGTATTTATTTTAGAAAAATAATATATTTCTCTCTCGGCCTAAATCATTTTTAGAGGTCTACATAAAGAACTCCCCACGGATCGTCTGCGGCTGATTCAGTTTTATTGTGCCCTTGGGGACAATTGCAGGTCGCTGACCCACAGTGGTGCGGCTGCACGCGGTGCTTCACATGATGTAATGAATATTACAAGATCTGTAACAAAATTCCAGTGAATGTTGATGAAAAGTGTCGGTAGATAATTCAAAATACATACAAGAAATAGAAAGTGAATTAGAAAAAAGACAATTAAAGCTATGTAATCATGAATATTTAATTTGTTTCCATGTTAATAAAGTTCGTAAAACAAAATTTAAGAACAAATGAGAAAAAATTGAATTGCAACATAATAATTAGATATATACAATTATGATTGTCCTCAACATTTAAGTATGAAGTATTTTGTTGTGTGACATCCATTAAAAAAGAATTTGATTGTTTCTGTCATAGAAAATTGTACTACTGGCACAAAAGTAAATTATTTCATGAGGATACTTTTGTCGGAAAGCATTGAATTTTTAATTAACAGTAAATTATATTGTGTTAAAAGGATAGTAAAAAGCGTAGTTGCAGAATGAGTTATATCGTTAATACATTATTTGCTTATTTTGCTTATGTTAGGTATACGTAAGGCGAATAGACTCGGATAGTTTCTGTTACTTCTGTGCTCGGATGTCTTTTTGAAATGGATAAGTGCAAATATTACGCGGAGACTGTGTTCCAGAACGATCCAACTTAATTCTCGGATATCCCTAACGATGTAACGGTGCTTTATTTTAGTTTCTATCGCTATCTCATTGCTCAATAAATTTCACAGATAAATTCATACAGTACCTGTTTAACGAAGTACTTTTGAAATTAAAAAGATTTAATACTTCAAATTAAGTATAATTTTGGAACATACTCATTCAATGACAGAGTTTACTAGATTATCAGTTTTTTCCAATCACTGAACTAAATGGTCATATCTAAATACATCACTTAAATAGAAACATTTGAAAACGTAAACTTAACTTAATGCAAACTTAAAAATGAAGTTAAATAATATTTAATTAATTTACAATTCGAATTACGATATAAGCTGAGTATGTGTAGACAAATATCATCAACTTCCCTCATTTAAATCTTGTTAATCCACAAATAGAGAATATCTTCCTATTCGACCAGAGGATATCCGACTCGGTAAGAAATCCGATCCATTTTCCACTTCTTTCCTCAAATTCTCGACTCCTTCCCGACGTCGGCCCTTGCACATTGTTATTGTGTCAATATTTGATTATAATTCAGTATAGTATGTATTTTATATGTGTAGATCAATACATACTTTTCATGTTCAACACAGATACTGATCTATAATAGTATGTATGTGCCCAATAAAAGTTACTACCCGCCCTTTTCCCCCCACGTGCAGGCGCTGTGAGTTTCGGTTATGACGGGTTGCGTTGCACTGTGGCGTGCGTGCGCAGGCGTGCGGCGCCAGCTGCTGCGGCAGCGCGGGCTGCTGGACGACGCCGTGTGGGCGCTGGACGCGCTCTCCAGGGACCTGGGCGCGCGCGTGGAGGAGGCGCGCGAGCGCTCCCTGCGCGTGGCGGAGGCCGCCGCCCACCTCGAGTACTGGCGGTACGTCGCCGCCGTCGGTGAGTAACCCGTTCCAACGGGGAAATGGGGGGTTTTGCGCACGGGGAAGCAAGCAGCAATCGATCGCAATCCCCATCGATTTAGCGCATGCGCAAATACACTAAGTGATTTGAAACTCGCAGAAGATCGATAGTGATGTCGAAGAATATATTTTCTTATAAATCTATGAAAATAACGACATGAAAATGTAGATATCTGCGTTTTGTAATTTACCTTCTATTGATTTATTTCTAAAACAAATATATTTTACATATTGACAACAAATTTTTTTATAAAGTATTTGTATATTTCGTTCATAAAAAAAATAATTTCCATAAAATGATGTTAATTCTAGAGTAATATTTTAGTCTGTCTACGAATGGAGTTAAATAAAATTAAGTTTGTTGTACGTTATTAATTTTTATTTTATGAGCACTAATTGAGAAACAATTTTAAAAAATAAGCTATTTAAATGACTCTGTTTTTAAACAAATCGCATTTTCTTTTCCGCTAAATTCCTCCGAAAATATTCGTAGAAATTTATACAGTATAGTTTTCGTGCAGATTATACAGAAAGCCTCCAGTCGAGACTGCACGAAAACTTTTGAGGATGTTCGATTGTTTTACAAAACGCACAGTTTGACAGTAGCTGCAAAATCGTCCCCTAACGAATTTGTTTGCAGCGGAAATCGTGTATGGTTTTTCAATTTTGTGGGTAACTTACGTGCAATTTGTGCGATCTTGTGTACTGGCGTGGCAGATACGAGTTCTCGGATTTTCTGGTGACTTTATTTTACTGCCTCTTGCAAAAGTGAAGTTACTGAAACTCACTTCCGCAGCCAAGACCTTCTCAATTCAAAAATGTTTCACTGCACATCCGCTAAATCCTTCGCATCCACAACCATGCTTCTAGACACATACTTTTTTATTCAACAAATATTTATAATTTATTTCAAATTTGAAATAAGTAAATACTATGACAAATGAGTAACAATAACAAATGAAATAAAATGAATAAAGTTGCCCATTGGTAATTTTCTTGGGATCTTTCTGAAACCTATAATAAAAAGATTGAGTAAGATTGAAAAGATAAAAAGATCTGAATTCCATATGTCCATACAGGAACTAGAACGGTTTTATAAAGTAATTTCTTTTCAAACGATAATTTTGATTTGGTCCCAATAAGTCAAAATAATTTTTCCAGTCGTAACCGTAACTTCATTTTTTTGTTTGAATACATTTTTTCCACGTGAGACGTTTGTTCAAATCAATACACAAATATTTAATGCTGTCAGTTTGCGGAATTTGATTTTGTGGAACACAGAAACCCCACTCATTCCGTCTCTTTTCACTCCAATTTTTACTTTCATGCCAATAACGACAGAGTCTTAGAAAAATAATTGAGATACTCAAAGCAAATTATCTTCACATATTTTCGTGAAAATGTTTCGCAGAAAATAACGACGCCTTATTCTCCCGTTTGCGAATGTCAACCTGTCCCCTTAACGAAAGGCGTTGCACAGCCCGCGCCTCGCGAGCCCCATGGAAAGGGTTGGCGGCGCCCCGAGCGCAGGTGGTTGTTGTGAACGGCGCGTGTGCGGCAGGGGCGGCGGCCGCCGTGCTGCTGCTGTGGGCACTGCTGCTGGGGGCGCTCTCCTGCGGCTGCTGCGGCGCCGAGGACAAGGCGCGCCCCACGCTCTTCACGTGAGTCTCGCCACAGTCTCTGAGCGGACGTCCGCGCACTCCATTTGTTTTACGGTCCTCTTCCATCAAATCTCGCTGCATATTCGTTTTGACAACGTGCCCTAGTTCTGTTCCTTGATGATTGTATCTCATCTCTCATCTGGCTCAGTTGAAGCGTTGCTTTCCTCTCTGCAGCTTCGCTAACCGCAAGGGCCTAGGTTTCGAATCCCGACGGTGTTGCTGGATTTTTTTCCTCCCCTCTTTTTCCCGCTCGTGGCCTTGAAGCGACACGTTAAGTAAATCGGAGTATAGAAAGTTACCCATGAGCCAGCCTAAAGGCTTAAAAACGTATTATTTTAAAAGTATGAATGAATATGTGAACTCAAACTGCCCCCTCCCTGAAATCTTTCCCCGCCGTGCCTTCTGTTTTGTGTCCGTTTGCTTGCAAAGTCGCTGAGTGTACGCGTGGCTGGGCGGTTGCGCAGGTGGGTGGCGTTGCTGTGCCCGCTGTACCTGGCGCTGTGGGGCGGCGCGCTGCTGGCGCTGCTGGTGGGCGGGCACGGCGAGGTGTTCGTGTGCCGGCCGCTGTTCGACGAGCCGCGCTTCGACGCCCTGACGGCGCTCGTGGACCGGCCGGGCGTGCTGTTCCAACGCCGGGGCGGCTTCTTCTCCAACCTGCTCTACGCCAACGACAGCCTCGACGTGCCGCTGCGCGACGTCCTCAGGTGCGCCCACGCACAGCGTTGCCGCATTGGCCGCGATTCTTCCGCTTGGGGGATGGAAAACGCTGGACGCCCTGTCGCCGGACAGAAATTGGTTTCGCAGAATACGGCCCAACGAGTGGAAATACATCAAAACATGCGCGGTTTGGGGCGGATTTTTGGACGAAATTTTCAAAAAACAATCACAACGACGTTGACAGTGAGATTGTATTTTTAAGCTTTTTTACACATTTATACACGATGTTTCATTAATAATTTTTTAACTCTTTAAAATTTTCTTTGAAAACTGAGTAATATTATTTTTAAGCCTCTAGTGTAGACTGAGTTCTTAAAGTCATATTCATTTGTCGTGCACAACAAGAGTACATAATACCATTGGCAGTACTTGAGTTCATTTCATAACACGCCATTTAAAATTAGTCATCTTTTGAAAGTACAGTTTCACTGCCAGCATTTTCCGTTGAGCCGAAGGGAATAAGCATGCATATGTATTACTGTGGTAATCTTTTTAAGTGCGTATATTTAAGAGGACAAGAAGACTGATAATGGGAAAGTGGGGAAATTATTTTATCCCTTAAAGTATTCTTCCCATCCACTGAAGTCATAAGAATAATCATAACTAATTTTTAAATATTAAGATATAACTGATTATTACAAAAAGCATAAGTTAACATAAATATTATGAATATATTAATTACAATATCAAACAATAAAAATAAGAATAAACAAGTATTTCATAAGGTCACTATCTCAAAAATCCTTCTGATACAATTATTTTCAATGTAAAATCAAATTTTCCACTCGGAATATTTAATATTTCTTATTGGGAAGAATTGGGCGCATTTACACCCATCTAAAGGCGGATGATTGTACGCAGCATCTAACAACCCCACCCCTCAAGACCCAACTTCAGGTGGCATTGTGTCACTGTTTCCCGCGTCTACACTACCGGTGCACCACCACACACTTCCAAAAACCGCACTACAACTTACGGCAGACGCTTTGAAGTGGTATGTTTGTGATGGTCACTAGTCACTCACTTGACCATTTCTTATACCTTCGGATTAACAATAGCTACTTGAAAATGTGAACGGGGCATTTAAATAATTATTTGTGAATAGTGAAAAGAGAAATATTGAATAGATGCTCTAGAACAAATGTTTACTAATACATTCAGCCAGTGCTTGCCAATTCAATGCTCTGTGACGCCATAAAACCATCTCTCCTGCTCCGAAGCAAACCGAGCAAAGGCAATGCAAAGATGAATGAAAGAAACATCAATACGGACTTGAGTAATCAACAAAAGTTGAATGGAGTTGAAAATATCCTATCAATTGAAAGAAGGAGTCTTTGTGCTGCAGGACTTCCTGCAAGAAAGTCAAGAGATAAAGGGAAAATAACTCCTACCATGGCCAAAAATGGATAAAATGGGAAAAGGTAAAGCATATTGAAGTTAACATCAGTTGTCAAAACGTAAGAAACCTGATACATCTCATTATTTACTGTTTACTGTTTTTTCAAACTTTTTCAAGTATTTAGTACAGAGACTTTCTAGAGTTTCAAAACATTATTTTCAAAATTCAATATAATTAGTGCTTATTATCTTTAGGTAATATTTTCACGCGAGTCTATATTTTCTGTGCCCTAGAAAAGCAGCCAGTATGTGAGAATGGCCCTCGATGAGGAGTTTTCTCTAAAAGTCAAATATCCAACTTTAGTTATAGTAGGGAGTTGCATGACAGATTACACACTCTTGAGGGCACAATGGAGCAAAATCAGTACAAAAACGTGCTTCAAACCCGCCTGGTGCCTCAGATCACAGATTGATTTCCTGAAAAAGATTACATTTTTTGCACGACGGAACACTATGTACTTATGCCAAGTCTGTTAAGAAATTCTTGGATAAAATAACATTAAGGCATTGTCTTGACCTGATAATCGCCCAGACTTCACCCCAATTGAAAATTTATGGGGAACTGTAAAGATAAAATTGAAGAAAACAATAACAACCAGAATTGGCCTCATCGGAAACATCACTGACATGCAGTTTCGTGATGAACTAATTCATAAAATTTGCAAGGACCTTGTGTAAAGCATTTCAGAGAGGATTCAAAAAGGCTATAAAGAACAAGGGAATGCACCCCAAACAAGAGTTCTTCGTGAATTGATAAATTGTGATAATTATATTTTTTTAATTACTGGAAACTTTTTTCAATTATTCTAATAATTTGCACACGTCCGTAATACCTTATACACATATACCAGTATGCAAAATTTAATATTATTATTACTGCATGATCAGTACCATTATATCATACATCTATTGGCACACAACATATGCATTTAATATTCATTACAAACACAAACTACACCTGAATCGAAATATACATGTATACATTAATGACATAACACAACTAGCCTGAATTGCATTATGTAACAATACATTATACTCGTACAGACAAGGAATATTGAATTACATAATTTTAAGTCTATTTATTATATCCGAGATGATGATCGTTTCAGAAATTGCTCTGGGACATTTTAAACTTAATTTATCGTTTTGATATCCGCTTCTTAATGCAAACGTAATACAGTATATAACCCTTTAAATATAGTTTGATTCTTCCATTTATTATGAAAACTCCTTTAATTGGTATAAAAGGTACAAAGACGGGAAGAAATTTCTGGTCAATTTGAAAAATATAGTCCTCCTTTTCTCGCGCAATCGAATACAATTTAGTCAGACCGGATTTAATTTTAGGTTCCTTCAATATGAGTCTTCCTCAAGAAGAGTTCGCAAACAAAAAGATATTTTCGTCCAAAAATATTAATTGTATCTAATAACGAATTTTAATTTTTATGGAGAATTTTATAAAAGCTTATTATGATGCAAAATTATTTCTTAAATGCAATTTTTATCGATTTTTTTTCTTTTTATCACCAAAATGTGTAACATAAAATATTGGTTTATGTGAATGATTATTTTAATCACAAATTAAGCCGAACGTGTTTTTTGTTACGTGAACAACTGAAATCTTCCCTAAAATATCCACAACCAAAAATAGAACGACCTCAGGGCTTTAAATCTAATATTAACATCCTGCAGGATGTTTTTCTTTCTTATCCGTCTGAGGTCGATATATTTCAGTTCGTCGACATAAAGTCTGCCTCTCTGTAAACATCTGACGTCTGCAAGGTCTTCATTCGTTTTGAGACCGAAAAATGACGCTATTTAGAAGATCAACTTCAAAGCCAATCTGATCCATTTACTTTGCATTTCATCCAAGGCAAATTATCTTTTTATTTCCTGCCTCGCGAACACCAGAGTATTAATTTTTTTGTAAGCCAAGGCCGTGTCAAAAGAAACTGAAGGCTCTGATGACTGTTAAATGCACGTGCAGAACATTTTTATACATAGTATATAATGACCAACTTTGAACGTTTTAGACGCTTTTGAAGTGGTTTTTATCGAATATTATATTTCATGAAGAGAACTAGAGCTAGTGCGCCAGTTAGTAGGGAAATAAGATTTAAAACTTTAATTTCAAACATTGTCACAATTATAATATACATTCGCGACATACAATAAGATGAGACACATGCTTTTATACGCCATTATTTTTAATAATGTTTTCTTTTTTGCTTTAACTTTCTCTATTGTGTTCATCATTTTATTCTTCGTTACTTATTTGCTACGTGAAATATACGAGCAATTGTGATTGGTGACCATTTTCTAATTCTCCAACATAACCTGAATTATCAATTTATGTTATGTGATTAAAATGTTTGATATAATCCTTTATTGGAAACAAATAGATAAATTATTATTGTATAGACACCAATCAGTATGGATAATTACTTAACTTCCGCATTCAGCCCAATGCTTATTAAAAATTGCATTTGATTTCTGTTCTTCCCCATCCACAAAGAGAAAATAAATTTAATTCCAAAAATAAAATGATTATTCTGATATTATTGTAAGCATTTGATTTATACGACATTCTAGAACCATCTCGACCCATCTCGATCAGGTTTTCGTCCAGTTTCCCTGATCCCTTGAGCAAATGGTGAGATAGTCCTTTGTTCACTTCACTATGCGCACGTTTTGTTGCACTCTCCTTTTGCTTGTAATGGTAGGACTAGAGGTAAGGGCGAGTTGGTATTTTGTTAGTAATGCAGAAAAATCATACTTGCAATTCGTGTACCAATTCAAATAAATTTTTTATAACTCAGAAACGAAAATGACTATTTTTCAAATATTGCTAATCTTACGATTTTTAAAATTTATTTATTTATTTTATTTATTTATTTGTGTTAAACTTTTACTCATCTCTCAACTATTATAGCTAAAATGACGGGAAGGGATTCTGGAACTCAAGAAAACGTGCGCACATAATCCTCTCCCACTACGTCACATACAGTTTTTACTGTTTTTGTTTTTTGTTTGTTTTGTTGTTGTTGTTGTTGTTGTTGTTGTTGTTGTTGTTTTTGACTGAATAAATCTAAATCTAGAATTGCTGATTTCCCACTTTTTTCCTGCACTACATTAAAATAACTTGTTCATTACGATTCCAATGCGAACCATAAAGCCTGTCATTCTTTTTAGGCGGTACAAAAACACGCTACCAAAAAACTCAAGTTAAAATTATCACTTGGCGCGCGCGGCCGTGCCCCGCGGCCGTGTACGTTTGATATTCCAGAAGCAAATGACGCGCTCAGCAGAACATCGCGTGCGCTCAGAGCGCTCCCGCAGGCAATGGCGCGACGCAGCCCCGCCCCCCTCCCTCCGCCCCCCGCGCCAAGCGCCCCGGCGGCTCCGCGTGTTGTCTTTAGAGTATTTACGTCCGGCGCTGGCCTCGTCAACGCGCGGGTTCAATTCGCCGCGCAAACGTCGTTGCCGCTGTCGTTGCTCCCGCCAGCGCCACTGCCCCCACGACTCGGCGAATGCTTTCTGCAGCTCTCTCCCCCTCACCTCCATTCCTCCGTTTCATTTCATGAACTTCTCTTGCATTTTTGACAAACACTTATCTGATCAACGTCTTCACTTTATGTGCTTCCTACAGGTTTGTCATTTATTTTCGTGTTTTTGCGCCTTTGGTCTCTTCTCCATCTCAAGTTTCACTGTTTCTCCTGTCTTAACATACGGTGCATGTCTCTTCCATTTTTCCCCCGCAATATTCAACTGTTTTACTTCACTTTCTTTCGCCTCTTACATTTATTTTTCCCTGTCCTTATCTTCACTCACTTTACTGCCCCTCCTTCCTTTCCTTCACAATAATTATGTTCCCTTCCTTGCATTCTGCCCACTTCACTCACTCGTGACCACTTCCTCCTCCGAATCGCTTCCTCCGTCATCATTTCGCTTACCTTGTATCGTGGTTGTCATTATGCTTAGTGTCGCTGCTCGCTCCGCCGCCCCCAGCTCCTTCGCCTTCGCCTCTGCCGTCCTCCAGCCTCGGCCCCGGGCCCCGCGCCCGCCCCCATTCGAAGCGCCAATTCCTCCCCCATTTCGCCCCCCGTCCGCCAGCGCCCGCGCTCCTGCCCTTGCCCTTCCCCTCGCCTGCCCCGTCGACAGCGAGCCATTCCACCTCGCCTCCTTGCTTGCTCCGTTTCCACTTCGCAGCCTCCACCGCCTCCACAGTTCATTCTCCACCTTCTCATCTCCCCCCCTCCCTCCATCTCTCGTTCCACCTAAATTTTCTCTTCTCCTCCTCCATCTCCTCCGCTCTTCCATCTCCCTCATCTCCTCAATCTCCCTCTCCTCCCATCCTCCTCACTCCATCCTCCTCCTTCCTTCCCCTAACTCTTCCTCGACCATCACCCCCTCCTCCATTTCTCCCCTTCCTCCATCCTCTCTCTTTCCATCTCCTCTCCTCTTCCATCTCCTCATTCTCACTTCCATCTCCCCTCCTTCATCTCCTCCCTCCATGCTTTCTTTCCTCCATCCCTGCCTCTCTCCCATTCTCCTTCCTCCATCTGCCTCCTCCATCTCCTCCTCCTTTTCGTCCTCCCTCCTCTCCTCCCTCCTTCTTCCTTCCAATCTTCCTCGACCATCACCCCCTCCTCCATTCCCTTTCCTCCATTATCTTTCCTGCCATCGTCTTCGCATTCTCCTCCTCTTTCCATTCTTCCTTATTTCTCCATTTCTCCCCTCCTCCATCCCCATCTCTTCCTCCTCACTCCATGCTTCCTCTCCTCTCCTCTCTCCTCCTCCATCTCCTCCTCCATCTCCTCCTCTCTTCTCCTCCTCCTCTCCTCCTCCTTCTCCTCCAAGCTCTTTCCTCGACCATCACCCCTCCTCCATCTCCCCTTCCTCCATCTCCTCCTCTTCCATCTCCTCCTCTTCCATCTCCTCATCTCTCTCCATCTCCCCTCCTTCCATTCCTCCTCCACTCTCCTCCATCTCCTCCTCTTCTCCTCCTCCATCTCCTCCCTTCCACTCCTCCATTCTCCTCCTCCTCTCCCTTCCATTCTCCTCCTCCTTCTCCTCCTCCTTTCCTCCACACCACCTGCTCCTCCGTCCATCCCCACCCCCTCCTCCATCTCCCCTGCCTCTCAGCTCCTCCTCTTCCATCGTCCTCATTCTCCTCCATCTCCTCCTTCTCCTCCATCTCCTCCTCTTCCATCTCCTCATTCTCCTCCATCTCCCCCTCCTCCATCCGCATCCTCCATCTCCCCCATTTCCTCCTCCTTCTCCTCCATCACCCACTCCTCCAGCTCCCTCTCCTCCATCTCCCCCCACCCCCTCTATCACCACCTGCTCTTCATTCAGCTTGTCCTCCGCCTCCACACCGCAACCACCTCCCCTCAGCTGCACCTCCGTCTCTGCCTTGGCCGCGTCCGCTCCAGCGCCTCCTGTGTTTACCCGCGCGGGTCCAAGGTTCGAGCAGCGGAGCGGAACTGGCCGCGACGCAGACATATGCCCGCGCATATGTCCCTAATTTTAACATGCATTAAGCGGGCGGGGCGAGCGCACGTGCAGTGGTTGAGAACCTCGCGGCGCTCGCGGCGCATACTGAACGCAGTCCATGGAGCTCTGCGTTTCCGCGCCGCGCTTCCCTCAATTGCTGTTCCAAACACCAGGGTCCATAATCCATCACGGGAGATTGTAGAAGACTCGCTCCCATCTGCACTTTAGGCGACTACACAACAAACTTCACAAGTGTTGGAAACTAGGAAATCTGAGTTAATAATTGATTGTAAACGATTGTAAGCAAGTGCATTGCGAAGTGGTAGTGAAGAAAATAGTTCCAGAGAAGTTTATACTGAATTAAATATATATTCTCGGTAAACAAATCATCTAATAGTAGATAGCAAATGAGTTCAAAGTGAACTTTGTTCCTAAAGCGCATATTTTGCACCTAGTTTGCAATATCACTAAAATAGATTGAAATATGCATCCAAGAAATGGAATAAGCATTTTATACAAATGAAATCTAACCTAGAAAACATACCCACAACAATTCGCAAATTATTTGATGATTCAAGAGGAGCCTTTATAAAGACTGTCTACGCATTCTTATTAGAAAGACCTATTATGTGCTTTATTGATAAATTTCACTGATGTATAACTGGTGTTGTTTTTATCTTTTTGTTCTCTTCATATGTTTGCATACGGCCATGTCTTAATGGCGAACTTATCAAGATGTACATGTGTCTCAAATGCAATTTATATCTGACATATGATTAACTTGCAATTCAATATCTTTTTCTAAATCCAGAATATTCTGAGCGTAAGTACGAGAGAGAAGCAAGACTATTTTTAGTTTGACTGTGGCGCTACATCTCGCACTAGAGCTGCCGATGCAGATGCGAAGTTTGTTTTACACAAAACAGAGGAAGCACTCTGCGCCGAGACCTGCATTTCGTTCTGTGAAAGATGCGACCGCCACTCGAGGCTTCCGAAATACCCTCTGCGGCGGAGGCCTCAAATCGCATCTGGGGGCGCGGAAGGGGGGCGGCGAGGGTCGCGAAGGCGGCTGCCGCTTCCAGAATCCGATGACGCGCATGAAGCCTGTGAGCGGCGCAGCTCCCGCGTCGCGTGACGGAGTTTCTGCGCGAATGCCGGACCTGCACGCGGATGAGTACGTCTGGGTGTGTGTGTACGTGTAGGAAGGGATGTTTGTGAGTGGACTAGTCTGGAATAACTTCATGTTACTCCAATCCTCGCCGGCCCGATGAAATTAAATATGGTTGTTCGGCAACATCATTTTAAAAAACTAAACACACGAAACTTTTATTATTGTTTTTTGTGCCCTTTTACTGACAACATACTACAGGAATTGTTTTAAAGATTCCAACAATGATTTTAAGCAATGAAAAGACAAAAAGCAAAATATGGTTAACATCGATCTCCAAATAGTAATTAAATGTATTATCTCCTAAATGTATAGTCAATTCACAAAACAAACAGTAAAAACTATGTTTCTGGAAAAGACGATACAATCACCAGTGTAGACTAGAAATAAATTCCTCAGATGCACGAATGATTTGTGTGAGGAAAATTCTTTAGTGGCCACCCTAAGAAAAATTGTATGAAAGAATGAAACACCTTAAACCAAATATGTTAAAAAAGTCTTAGAGCCACAAGATCGTTGAATACTCTTATCATTATTAGACTTCATCGATTATTTTAAACGATTTTTCAAGCATAAAATGATTCAATATTATGCGATTAGTGGATAATAAATAAACGGAATTTGAGTAAATCGGTATAGTAATATTGAACAAAGAAAAAAAGAGGAAAAATGGAAGGCAAAATAAATTTGGAGAACATCTAACACCACAAAAACTGGCAAAAAAAAAGAGAGTAATAGAATTCTAGTCTAGAAGAGAGGATGGGACAAGAGGGTCGAGGGTAAAGGGACTGGGGGCGTCACGGAAATGACAGATAATGCGGTATGAACAGACGAGGAAAGAGGGTCGAGGAGGAGACGGGAAAGAACTGTGACACAGATGAAAGAAAAGATTCGGGCAGGACGGGAGGAATGGAAAGAAATGAAAAGAACACATTAACACTCTGGGTGATCAGGAGAGACGAATCACAGAATGAGTGAGTGGGTGAAAAAGATGGAAGCAGAAGAGGCAAGTCAGAAGCCGTGTGCAGTTGAAATGAGCGTTCAACATTGCGGCCACTGGGGGAGAGTCTGAAGAAGAGAGGCTGAGGGAAAAGAGGGGGTGCGGACGCGGAGGCGAAGGCAGAGATGCGGAACTGCACTAGGTGCCAGAGGGGAGGGGCGGCTGAACGCGGTTGCATGGGCGCGGGGGTGAGGAACAAGAAGCGAGACGGCCAAACAGCCGATGCCGCAGGGCTTGAAGCCGGCGGCGAAGCCCCGAGTGCAGCCGGTGGCCACAGCCGAGGCTGCGTGCGGTGGCGGTTGAGCGGAGGCGGGGCGGGGCGGGCAATGGCGGGGCGGGGCGGCGCGGGCGGGCACCCGGGGCGGCGCGGGGCGGCGCGGGCGGCGCGGGCGGCGTGCGGGGCGGCGCGGGGCCGGCGCGGGGCGGCGCGGGGCGGCGCGGGGGGGCCGGGCGGGCGGGGCGGCGGGGCGGGGCGGGGCGGGGCGGGGCGGGGCCGGGCGGGGAGGGCGGGGCGGGGGCGGGGCGGGGGCGGCGGCGAGCGGCGGGGCGGAGCCGGCGAGGCGGGGCGGGCGGGGCGGGCGCGGGGCGGGCGGGCGGGCCGCGGCGGCGGGGGGCCCCGGGCCCGGGGGTCGGGGGCGGGGCGGGCCTGGCAGGGAGAAGGCCGGCCGTGGCGTAGCTGGAGCGTCGCCAAGCGCGTCAGCTGCGAGGGGGCTCTTGCGCCACGCGGTCGCCACCTTTCAAGGGCTCTGAATCCCAAAACAAAGCGCCGCTCATGCAACTTCCGGTCGGCGCGTGAACGGCGCGGCAGAAGCGGAGAGGAACAAACAAAATACGCGGACAATCTGTAGGCTTTTCTCTTAACTTCGCAAATGTACTAAACGTAAAAATATGAATACTTCAATTTGCCTCTAAATGAAGGAAATATTATTATCTGGGCAACTACGAAATGCGTTTCAAAATATGATCTATCAACATGGTGATTTCAAGTGATAAAAAATACATCACCGTAACTTCTTTGGTTAGATGAAAAAACATTTCCTATCGAATTTTGCTGCAAATGCTTTGCTTCTGTACAGCAGTTTCTTGACGATTTCTGTTCCGTTGTAACGTCCAGAAACGTGTGCTTGAAATGTTTAAAAGCTATCAAATAGTTCTAAGTACTACTAATAGTTCTAAGTACTACTTCGTAATGATAAAAGCTATTTGTTCGGTAGAAAGGAAGAAAATGAGAAGTAAGTTAATTCGGATGCAAATGACAGAACTGCATTGCGCGCGCTCCTGAGAACTCGCCTGATTTGAGACCGTCAGAACCTTAGATCGTCAGCCAGACCTCAGAATTTTCAGAGCACTCGCTGTTTTCAATGATACTAATAACATCTGCACTCGTGTACAGCGCTTCGAGACTTGCAAATCCGCCTAAAGTTCTGGTAGTATACATGTAGGCTGGGCGAAATCGAAATGAATTATTACTAACAGCATGAGGTACACGTTGGTGAATTTTTTACTAACAGAAATCACTCATTCTGTAGTATGATCTTGGATATTGTATCTCTAATTGTCTTCTATTAATACATTCATTAATTTGTCAAAAATGTGCCTTTTTATAACGAATTTTTTTTAGTTTTAAATGGTTAATATTCGTGCTACTGTTTGTTTTTAAGTACCTGTAACACAAAATTAGAAAATAGATTAAATTCTGAATTATTGATTGTGACTGTTTTTGTGGAATGATTTTTATACGAGTGAAGCAACGGTTCGATCAAATCAATCAATTAATGCCTAAACTTTGCTCTTTTCAAGCTACAGTTGAAGTTTCCTCCCTTTATAATTACATTCCCTACTTCACGTTTTACCATCACACAACTGTTTACACCGCCATACACTCAATATAAATGACAAACCGCTGGTAAAGGTGGTTCAGGATATCAGTCGAAGTCACTGCAGTACCTTTAACCGGGAGGCCCTAGAGTTCGAGTCCCAATGATGGCAGGATTTTCGCGACTAGCTAGACAGCTAGGTCGAATTCAGCTATTGTATTATGGAGAATTCTTGCGACCGCCTGCTCCGATCGGTAGTTTTCCGTGGTTTCTCCAATCAACATCTGGCGAATTCCGGAGCAGTGCCTGAGAAAAGGACCATGGACTTCGCGCGATCTTCCCTTCCTCTTCCATGTCATATCGCACCCCTTACTCACACACCCTTACACTCACAACCACTACACTACCACACGTGTTGAGAGGCCATTCGGGTGCGTGGAGCTTGACCCGCCTGAGGTAGTGCTGGTTGAGGCAAATCCCCGCAGGTCGATGTAGATCGGAGCCGCATTTCACCAGCCAGCGGGAAGATCACCGCCAACTCCCACGATAAAAACATTCACTTCTCTTACGGGACTAGTGGCAGTTGGCGCGCCCGGAAGCACCAATTAATTAGGGAAACGACAAATCAATTTGTTCGCACTCTTCTCATTTGGTTTTCCCCCGCCTTGTCATTGCCAGGGCGTGCGAGCAGAACAGGCCCAGCTACCCGGCGTTCCGGCTGCACCAGGTGCTGGACGTGGACGCGGCGACGGACCACCGGCGCTGGGAGCAGCTCCACCGGCAGCTCAACCGCCTGGAGGTGAACCTCACGCAGCTGCAGCTGCTCACCCCGGGCCTGCAGGTGCAGCTGTCTGGGCTGCTCAACGCCGCGCTCGTCAACCTCACGTCTCACCGCTCGCAGGTGCGCTCGGACCCCATCAACGCGAGCACAGGGCTTGGCCAGCGGATCTACATAGGCTACTTAGGTCTTTGACATCGTTTCGGATATTATATTTCCTTCATCAGGGCTATAATATACGAGATCAAAAAGTACAAGCACGTGCTAATTAACAACTGCTGTTTTTGTGATGTAAAAACAATCTTTCTTTATTTCATAGTGATGTAATTATATCTTGTTTAATTATTTCCTACCATATTTTATACTAACTGAAAGAAAGATTTTTTTTATTTAAGGTCACATCAACAAGTGGTCATTATCGACCACTATTGCATTTAAGAGTATAGTAACTGTAAAAATGACATGATATGGTGATTATGGGGGTGAAAGGACGAACACAAATACCATGCCCGTGGAGGGATACCAGTCCTCGATCCTTCGGTCCGAGATCAGTACGGCACTAATACCTTAACTATCTCGGCCATCTGGACCGGCTAAAGAGAAGATTTGAGTTGTTTATTAACTCTTTTTTATCTTGTTCATTATAGATCTAATGATAGAAAAATGTTTTTAAAAACGTGGGCAAACAAGTAGTCTACTTCCACTGCCTAAACCCGATGAACCAGCTACATTCTTTTATGACCGTAAGGATTCTCCTTGTTTCTATTTCCTGTTTGACATTTCTGACAAGTATTGAAACATAATTGACCAGCCTCGATAGTTCAACGGCAACACCGTTGCTTACTACAAGTACTTATAAACAGCGCCCACGGGAAGTCTTCTTCTATCCGTGAATCCAAAACCATCCAGCCAATGACGCAATGTTCATCTCATCATTTTGCCCTGCAACAGAAGTCAGCATCTAGACATTTCAAACATCCTATGATGCAATGCTATTTCACAATATTATGGATCTGTGTCCTCTGCTTTATTTTGGTTGACCTATATCAAGCTTCACTAGACGTTATCTCACCAGTGAAGCACTGTAACAATGGAAATTTCTTTGATGTTTCAAATTCACAGTCCATTCGTTGTGAGTGAAGATATGATGTAAGCGGAGCCAAACAAACAGTACGCAGTGTTTTCCTATATGTTGTTAGTTGATTGTATATTGACAATTTTGCTTCAAAATTTCAGTTTCTGATCACTTTACATTTTTATTCTGAAGTAGAAGGAAATGTTTCCTTTGTCTGTCTGTTGTCAGTGCGTAGTATCTATGCTAATTGCCTACAAAATCTAAGACATAATTAATTTTTACTCCATTTTATTTCATAGAGCTCTTTTTCACATGCATTAATCCAGAGAATTTATCTGGTCATTTCTCATCCTGCTTGTTTTCTCCGCCAATAAGAACCGAGGTACGCGAGTAATATTTCGTTTATAATATAATAATTTTTAATTTGTTATGTCCATTATTAAAATATGCAATGAATACCAAAACGCTTTGTTCCTCTCGCTTGCAAACTATGTTTACATCCGGAGCTTGGTGCATCCTTTGCCGAGAACACGAAGCGACAGAGATGGTTGGAACGTGTTTGAACTCCCGAATCCTCTTCCACCGGGGGTTTTCAGCCCCGCAGACGCAGAGCAAACGCTCAGAGAGGCGTTGACGGGGCGGGGTGGGTGTGCGCAGCTGTCGAGCCCGGTGACCGGCAAGGACCTGACGTCGTTCGCCGACCAGCTGGAGAGCGTGGCCAACCAGATCACCGACCTGGCGACGGCGTCGCGCATGGAGACGCTGGCCTCGCGCACCCGCCGCCTGCTCACCAGCCACCTGGAGCCGCTCAAGCTGCGCAAGGTGCAGCTGCCACTACGGCTCACCACTGACGCCCAGCCTCACCGAACCAATTGCGCACTTCCATCACCACATCCACCGCCTCGGGCCAAAACCACCACACCACCATCACATCTACCACCGCTACCTGCTCCAAAACCAAAACCACCACCATACCAACACCAGTGCCGTCTCCAACATTACCACCACATCAATACCAGTACTATCATCACCTCCACATCTTCATTACAGCGTCACTCTACCTGGCATCGCCACACTATCATCACGACATCCTTTTGTCCTACAACCATCACCACTCCAAAACCAATGCCACCACTACCACCGCCCTTCATCCTCACATCAGCACGATCATCATCACACCTGAATGCTCCCATTACGCAGTTATCATCACCCCTACTGTCGCCTGAATTACCATCACCACCACCGCCATCTCCTCCTCTCCAGTTCTGAAACTCGTGAGTGCTCACATATTCTTTAATCCTTCGCTTCCTACGTGAAAGATCCATATGTGATCATTCAAATGCGCATATGCTTAATATAAATTAAAGCATTACGCACGTACTGCTTTAAATTTCAATCAAAAATCTTCAAATCAAAAATTACTTGTGAGTTTCTTCTCTGCAATTCTTTTATTTTGAAAACATCTATTAACCAAAACGATCCGACTGTCAACGTCAGTTAACACAAATATTTTTCAGGATTTTTCATTGCGGGTGGAGAAAAATGTGTTTAAAAATTATACAATAATATTCTTTAAAATATTTTAACAAACCCGTCTCAAATTCATAAAACAGTATCTACTAGAAGTAATCACAGAATACCTTGGCCCTTTACATTAAAATCACTTAATTAAACCGTGGGGAATGTTATTTATCGAACGTCA
Organism: Gryllus bimaculatus; assembly: GCA_017312745.1. Classification (NCBI taxonomy): domain Eukaryota; kingdom Metazoa; phylum Arthropoda; class Insecta; order Orthoptera; family Gryllidae; genus Gryllus; species Gryllus bimaculatus. The sequence continues at coordinate 465,603 of BOPP01000244.1, forward strand.
GATAGTGATCTCCTAGTTGTTCTTCTAAAAAGGTTCCTGTTGGGGAAAGCACGACTTATTATCTAACACGAATAAAATTTACAGGCATTAACTCTTTGAAAAAAATAATTTCTTCACTTTTACACGTTGACTTCCATTTCCACTTCCAGGAGGATCTGGTGTATCAGATCACCTCTTTAGAAGTGCAGTTGGTACCTCTGCAAAGACAGGTCAACCAGTCATTATCTCATTTGAAGACTATCCAGTTTTTCATCAACAACCAAGGATCCAACATTTCACATACTGTAAGTAGCCTCAAAATGTTACTTTTGAAAACGAATACATTTTGTTATTAACATTATTATTACTTTAACACAACCATTTTATCTGTGTGCACTTACTAACACATATTTAAATATTTCCAGTAAATTTTTCATGTTAAATTTTTTGGGTGCCGACCACATTATAATTGTCAACAAATTACTCAGTCTATTTACGGTTAAATTGTGTGTTACGATTGAAGAGGAGAGCAGGGCGCTGGAACGCGCGTGCCGCGCTGTGTTCGCAGAAGTCGCGGGAGTACGCGGGCCGCCTGGTGAGCTACGTGCAGCAGTACCGCGATCACGTGCTGCGCGCCACCGGGGAGAGCGTGGCGCCGTGCAGGCCCATCTGGGACCTCTTCCACGCCGTGCGCCAGCTGCTGTGCAGGCACATCATGGACCCGCTGGTAAGCCTCCGCCCACCTGCGTCCCCGCGCCCACCCCACCACCTTCCTCGGTTTGCCCTCCGTCTCCCTCCATCGTCCTCCCACCGACCTCCCCGTTCTCCCTCCGTCCTCCCTCCGTCCTCCCTCCGTCCTCCCTCCGTCCTCCCTCCGTCCTCCCTCCGTCCTCCCTCCGTTCTCCCTCCGTTCTCCCTCCGTTCTCCTTCCGTCCTCCTTCCGTTCTCCCTCCGCATTCTTTCCGCCCTTAAATGCCTGAAAAACCACAATAACCTGTTTTCTAAGTGACTAAATATATTTAACGCATCATGTCGACACTTGTATTTTCTAATTGTGGATTTCTGAAAATTTGATTGATCGATGAGAAATTGCCCCGCACCCGAGCCCATCCTTTCCCTCGCCGTCCATCCGTGCCCTCCGCCCTGCTCCACGCATTTCCTCTCCCCCGCCCACGAGCAGGCAATGAGGCCTTGCTTCGCGTGGCGCCGGGCTGCCGGAAGTGCAGCGGCCTGCTCGCGGGCCAACGACACCGCGTTTCTTACGCCGCGTTGAGATCAGAACCTTCTGTTTACACACATGGCCCCAGGCGGATCTTCGCTCCTACGCTCTGCAGATTCCTTGTGTCCTTGCTGCCGTGCACGTAGTGAGTGGAGAAGCTCGCACTGAAAATAAACGCAGGACTGAGAACGAACGAGTCATTCTGCCAAGAAACCTTAGTATCGCAAAGTTAAAATAATATTGGAAAACTTTTAATTTCATTAAACTACACAATAATAGTGTGTCACAATAGGTTATTTGAAAATCGTTCCTATACACGACTATCAAATAATCAAGTGTGGCACAAGAGCTCTACTTATTGATCATTCGTATTTATAACGTCAATCTGTATATTATTACTTCCCACCCCTCCTCTCATGTTTTCAATTCTTAACTGCTTTTATGACAAGTAAAAATCTTATACTTATCATTATACCATTCACTGCACAATACTCTTGTCTTTACGCTTAACTAACTTACATTCAAAACTCAAAAATGTATTGACATGGCACATATGGCTGTTATACCAACCCAAAAGAATTGATATGAGTAATTATCGATTAACAGATTCTATACCATAATTTCTTACGTCTCCAAAATTGTATTGTTACGTTTGATGAAATGGAAGCAACAGAAAATGTTTACTTTCTGGAACCCCTGAACAATACAATACAATACTGGTATGATCTGGAATATCGGTCACGAAATCTGTGTTTAAATTTATTTCCAGCTGTGGCTTCATAAATACATCAGGATTAAAGTCTATTAGTGCTGCTTCCAAGATGGTGAGGATTGGTACAGGTAAAGAGGTGCAACATGCAATATACTCAAATACCAATTTGTGTAGAATAGGGACATGTCAGGCATAACTCTTCCTTTAGGATCTTTTGAGCTGAAACTTGGTGAACACATCAGGAGTAAGATCTAGATGTGCCGAGCTTGCCATCATTAAGATATTGTAATTTTTAGGGATACTAGGAAGGAATAAAGTCCCAATATAACGTTTCAGAACTGTTATTAAAAGGATGCAATAGATCAAAGATGAAATAAATGCCTTTGTTCTACAACTGTTTCAATCACAAATTCACGCAGTCTCATTCATGTCTAATTTCAGCATAAAAGAAGTTTTTCCAAGGGAATTTCCCAGAGTAATTTCATGAAAAAAATTTCTAAGAAAAGGAAATCTTAAAACGAAAATCAATTTGTACTGAATTTTGTTATTAAGGGATACAAATAATGTATTTTTATTCTTTATTATCGCAAAGTTCAATTTCGTCCTGTCATTTTGACTGATTACATCTAATATTTATAAGGTTAAGTGACAAATTAAGTGTTTCAATACAAATAAATTAAAATTACTATTGCACTGCTTGTAAATTAGTGAAATCTATGCTATAAATAAATTAAATTTAGAATTTCATAGCTAAATTATATAACTAAATACTTAGTAGCGTGCATTAAACATTCATATTGAGATTAAAAAACAGTTATAATTATTTTTAATTAACTTATCGGTTAATTTATTTTAATGAATAGTGAAAATATCCAGTAGAAACACGTGAGTACTAATGGGCATTCGTAAAAATGACCAACTGAATTTCGCGGTTGCTTTGGATAATAAAACCCATAAAATCGAGATTTTTATCGACGTCACGTGATAATCGATCTGAGAATTGACAAAAGAACATGATTTGGAAAGAAAGTAGCGAAAAAATCGATAGCAAACTGTATATCTACGTTCTGGATGGAATTCGTTTTATATCGATTTCGATTATGATGATGATGATTTAGTAAATAAGTGTGTCAAATGAGGTTGCGTAATGTTTTTGATAAGTCAAACTTTATTTACAACATTTTAAATATTCCATTTTACTGTATATCGGGTTGCAATGACTATTTATTTGATTTAGGTAAAATGTTTTATAGCAGTCGATGCCCTTGTGTTTAATAAGAAAAGGCATTATTAAAGCGCGAGCGCACGCTCCCTGCCGAGTGGGCTCGTGCGCCTGCTCAAAGCGCTGCTGGCTGGTGCGCAGAACGGCTTCTGGTTCGGCGCCATCTGGTGCCTGCTGCTGCTGCTGTCGGCGGCGCCGCTGAGCGTCAAGCTGGCCGAGAGCTACCCGCGCAGCCAGCCCCCCGGCCTCCTGCACCGCGCCAGCGCCGAGTGAGTAACCCCCGCCCGCGACCGCGACCGCGCTCCACACAGACAAGGCCTTCAACTCAAAGGTTATACGGCCCGCCTTTAATGGGCCTGTGACAGAGCAAAAATCGCGGTTCACCTTTGGGATCTACTCCTCCTCATGGTCACCTATAAGAGCATCGTGGATGGAATATTCCGAACCACATGAGAAACTATCAATTTCTCTAAAATCCCATATTTAAAATGTTATTAAATGTGTACTTCACAAATACAGCATACTCCATTGACATCTCACACTTGTTTTAAAATTCCTTCTCCCGAACACAGTTCCACATTGTTCGTGGGTGCTTATTGGCTGCACCACTTTAAATGCTCTGTTGTCCCGTCCTCCTTGCCTCTTTTACGGACTCAACCCGACAACGGGACTTACGGTGTCTATAGAAATATCCACCAGAGGAAATCAAATCCTAGTTATTCTTCACAGAAACAATCAATGAAATATTTTCACTTGGTATTGTTGATCGCAGGGTACGATTTCCCATACAAGTCGTTTTTAATATTCGCCATACCTTTTTTTGACGAAAACTATCCATTAGAAAAACATCATTTAACAGCAGTATTACGAACTTGTGAATACAATATTCGAAATGACTGCAGAGTGTCGTTAAGGTGAAACAGATATTACCAATGTTTGAAACATTTTAAAAATGAACTTCTGATAGGGCATCAGGTAAAAATATAATCGAATCAGCCACCATTGATACACAATAAATATTCGACGATTGATCATATCGCGCACGAAGAACTACCTCTTTCAATCCATCTTCTTATTCATTATGATAAAATTAATTTTCATATAATTGTTTATCGCATTTTACGAGTATTCTATTGAAATAGAGACAGACGATTGTGACCCATAATGGTATTGGTGTTGCGCATAGGTGTAAATGCGTTTGCAATGCAAATGCGTCGTGCTTCGTACTAGAAAATTTTGAAGATTAAAAGGGATGAGGGAAAATTCGATAACTCGTAAATCGCGAATACTGAAGAACGTCAAAATTGATTTTTTTCAGGAGGGAGATCCGGAGGTACGACTAATTAAAGTGATGTAGATCTTCGATGTTTCGAGGCGAAATCATAAGCGCCATTTCCTCCGACTCGCGGTGTTTTTCTATACTATTAATGCTGCATCAATTATATTTTCATATCAAATGTAAGTTATCAAATTTTCTCCCGATACCTTTGAGGTGTACTGTCATAAGTGATAATGATATTGATGCACATATTCTAACAATAATTGAAAAAATATGTGTATCTAAACAAATTATAATAATGTAACTATAGATGTATCTACTTTTTTTACTTTTAATGGATTATTCAACTCAATGAACGTGGATATAAAACATGAGTAGTACAGTGTATTATGAAGATGAAATGTACCCTGAATAATGTTTATTTACATTGTTTGGACTGTGTACAAATGTGTTTTAAATTAAATACCACGAGAAAATTACTAAAATACCACAAAAATGTCCTCTAAAACAAATCAAAAACATAATTACCGCACTCGTCATCTTGTTAAGAGCAATGGAACCTGTATTGATGAAAATGTAATTTTGTATTGCAAGAAGTCTCTGAATTTATGACTCGCAATATGACCAAAAAGTACAAATGTAATTACTGAGAAATATTTTTAACACTGGTCAATGACTTCTTTCTTATTAGTAGTACTAAAGTATTTTTTTTTAAATATCTCATAATTTTCTTCATCACAATTATATTTTTATTGACAGTATAAAGTGAATACGTTAGCTACTCTTATAATATTATATTTCTATGTGTTTGTGTTCTTTAAACGTAGAACCAAAGTGGTTAGAAATGAAAGTATTTATCTTTGTTAATATCACGTTTTAAGGTCCTTTCCTTATTATAATCGATGTACCTGTTGTATTATGTACCTGAATGGTTCACAAAAAATGTAATATGCTTAAACAATAAATAAGTGTATATAAAACTCTTACTTAATTATTGTGACAGAAGATAATTGTAATTTTTATTTAAAAAGATTAAATTTAAAGTCTGAATACCCTTCTCCTACAACGTTTACAAACCTCGACTTCCCGAAATTAACTATTGGACTTAAGTCATGATTTCATACGATTTTATTTTTTGAAACACTATTTTTTAATTGTTTAATAAAATATTGATGTAATCCACACATATTATCAAATGCAAAGCGTTTAGAATAGTGTATTTCCTTATTTGAATCAGCAATGCAGCTTACTCATCATATCTCGTCCAAATTAATATCAACCTGCTCCCATTTACTCCCTAATCTTAAAACAGAAAAAATAATAAATCTAAATGTAAGTGAATTGATAAATGAATTGGGTATAAAAATAAAAATTATTCAAGTATAAAAACACGAACAATGAAATATGTGAAATCTTGAGTATGTAACAATTATTATTTCCATGCGCCATGTAATTCGTTGTAATGGAACATAATTTTATTCGGAAAAGAAAATAAATCATTTTAAGCATTTCCACTACTCACGGAGAGAGTGGAGGAGAGAAACTTTTTGAAGAACACATTATTTTATTTTCTAAAAATATTTAAAATGGTTATCACATTTTCTTAGCCGAATGCATTTTACTCCTTATCTAGGAGATTCAGTAGAAAACGAGAATTTTATTTTTACAATCATTTTTAAACGAGTGCGTCAATAAAATCTTACATGTTTTAAATCCTAGTTTTTAATGTTTTGATAGTTCAAAATGTATCATAAATGCGAGGAAAGTTAATAACATTAAAAATACAAGAAAATGATCCACGAGCTGATTTGTATCTATAAAAGCCTATTCGTAATATCTTTGCATTTTGCAGGAGTCCCCCGGACCCGCCAATCCTGCCGGAGCAGACGACGTGGTCCACGCCCGGGTACGTGCAAACGCTTTGCTCGCAACCCCCGGCTTCCCTCGCGTACGACAATTACGCCATGTACCAGAGAAAGTTCTAAATGCTCCTCCTCCCCCTGCAGACTAATTTACCACGAACAGTCCAAATTCAAAATAATTTGTAAAATCATTCTTCTTATTAGAGCTCCGGAACCAGGAGGGTGGTAGAAAATTTCGAGCATGGTAAACCAAACGAATTTCCGGAAGAAGGAATCCAGAAAAATTGAGGAACGCCAATTACCCTACACAAACTTGCTTATTGTTTAAGAAGCTTTGTACAAACTTTGTAGAATTTCTGTAAATTCATTAATAAAAGTATGATAAATACAAAGAAAAATTAATAAATGAGTTTATGAATGAATTCTTTATACCTTTCAAGATCCTTTCACATTCATCATTTCACATTCACATTCACTTTCACATTCACATCATCAATGTTTTACAGGTTTTCCTCTGATAATATTTTAATGAAATTTTAAAAATTATCATTCCCTACAACAAAAATAATATGTTCTTATTATGAAAATGCAATAAAATCGGTTTTAAAATAAAATATTAATTCGATAATGACGTGAAATTAAAAAAATTCAAAATGAATTTACACGAAGTTCAAGAAATATAACATACCATTGGCCAACTATAACTTACAAAATCATCATGAAATAAATTACACTCTGACTACAATACATGCGTATTACTACTTTTCAATCAAAATAAAAGTTTCAGAACATATGGTAATCGTTTATCTGAGTTTTAAATTTTTTATTTGTGGCATATACTGTATGAATTTAATCATGATCACTTGTTAGGGTAGATATTAAGGAAGTAAAAAGTGTTTTTTCAATTATATTAATTATTTCATCCGATATTCCAATTTTTCCTTCCAAAAAACACGGTATAATTTCAAACATCACAACTCATGAACAATTAAACATTTTTTTATTCTTTTGAAGATTGTTACTTGGATTATACTTAAGTTTCTGAATCTTAACTTGAAGATTCATATGTTCTTTGCAGGGATTTTAATTAGAACTTTTAAAAATCACTGGTAACAATAGCAATTAACAGAGTAATTTTTAATTTCTAATTTATTTTTTCTATAACAATTTCAGATTTTGGCATAAGAATTGACTTTCTGCTATTAAAAAATGTATTTAAATATATATGTAAAATTGCGAGAGTTATCACGTTTCGAGTCGGGCGAATCAAGAGAAAAAGGAACTTCAGAGCTGTCTGAGAACACTACAACTACTCCTTACCCTACCTACACGAAAGAATTTGTCCAAAAGGATATTCTATTTTTGATGCGTCGACAACTTTACATTATTTTAAATTGTATTTTTTAAATCTCTAACGAAATAATCTTAATTTATCTTCGTTTTTTGGGCTCATGGCCCCTTGACCTGCAAATGGCCGTGAGACGTGGCACATGCGCGCGCATTCCGATAAGTACCAACAAACAAAAAAGTAACCTTAGAAACACACGGGTTTAAACATTGGAAAGTATGCATCGCAATGCACAACAAACAATCAATATCTAAAATTTCAATTTTTCACTTAAAAACGTAATTTTGAGGTAGTTGAGTACCATTACTTAATTAACTACTCTTCATATAAATCTTCACTCAAGAAGTCCATCCGATCATAATGTATCAGAAACATATTTCTGTGTTGAGAGAAGTGAAAGTTATACCAATAGTTGTCATTATTATTTCTTCTCCACCCTATACTATCAGAAGGAAAAAATTGAAATTACCTCAATAGTACGATCTCGAATTAGCTTTCTAAAATCCGTGTTTAAAGATCTTTTTAGCCATAATTTTTCTCTCTCGTGATTATTAAAATATATTAGTTCTGTTAGTCCCTTCCAAATATGGTAAAGATTAGTGCAGGCGGCGACAACATACTCGTAGATGCAATTTGATAGACACCCGAAAATCGAGGTGTCTGTATTTTATTGTTCCCGCCGGGGATGTGAATTCAAGTGATGTGAGGGGTGGGGAGGTGTGATAAAGTGTAGTGAGGTGGTGGGGGGGAGACGAGAGGAAACAAGGTGAGGCTGGAGACCAGATTGCGAGAACAGAGCAGCAGTTGCTGGTCTCCTGGCCAGCCCCACTCTGAGCCAAATGAAGGGCAGCGGGAGTACGCTGATGACACAGTCGTCCCTTTGTGAGCCAGACGCAGCTAGAGAGATGATGCTCAAGACATCGAAATTATTTATTTATCGAGAAGGGAAATAATTTTGATGAAAAAATCAAGCTTCCGCCGCCCCCGCCGCCGCCACCGCCCCCGCCGCTGAGGAGGAGAAAAACGCGGCGGGTGATGACGTGCGGGGGACGCCTCGTTTTTGTCATTTCCAGCGACGGTCTCACCCACGCCCCCCTCACCACGGAATTGGAGGTAGGACGGGGGGGGCGCTAACGAATCAGCAGAGGCTGCTTGGGCTAGAAGTATGGTACGTGTTTCGATTTCAAGGGATATGCTACGAGATTCTGAAGATATTGTATCTAAAACATTTTTTCACTTCTTAGTTTTTCGTAGTTTCTCCGATCAATACCAGGCTGCCAGAGCAGTACCTAAACGAAGGGTCGCGGTCTTTCCGTCCTCATTCCTGACCCTTGCCTTTCCCTCACTTCCGCTTTCATGGAGCACGCTACCGCAAATGTCAGATTAGTCAGAAGTTTACAGCTAGAGCCGGGTGAGGTGGTGTTCGCCGGCAGCAGACACCTGGGAGAGAAGACCTCGGAATCCACGTGTAGGTCGGAGCCGGATCCATCACAACTCCTGGACGGACGGATGGAACAAAACAAACTCCAATATCTCCACTTCTTTTAACTTAAAACCGTATTATTACTTCTTAGTAACAACAGGATACATGTTCAATTATATTAAAACTATGGTAGTCGTCATCTGAAATGTAGGAGAACTAAAAGGCGAAATGTATATTTGTACAAGTATTATGTATTATCCTGTTGAAGGTGTAAATATTATTTCAAAGACTTGAAGTCTCAATATAGTACCGAAACTTTGGTGATTGTAAATTTAGGTATAAATGTATTTAAAAACCACAATCTAACCTCAAGGAGAAATTCTAAATCATAGTATGTCTAGCATTTAGCATTGTGAATACCGAAAGTTGTCAGTTTTCGAAAGCGCTTTAGAGAATTTGATTGAAAACTGTTGTTGTACTATTGTAACATGTACATTATCTTATTAATGAGGAGATGTTTTTACATATCTTGTTTGAGTTCAGTTTCTGATGCAGTGAATTAATATTTTGTTAAATGTCGTTAGTGCGTAATTAGGGAAAAATATTTTCGATCAAAACAAATATTATAGTACTTCAAGAGGAGTTATCAGACACAGTTGTAAGTTGGGAGCTATAGTCTTGATTAATCTCCTAGCAGTGTTTCATGCAAAGGTGCGCTACTCTAATATTCTGCTTCCGCAGCCAGATGTACAGCCAGATAACATGAATGTGCAATGACCGTCTAATATGACCATAATTATCATACCACATGACATGAAAGATATTCTTATTGGTAACAAGGTTTGTTACAGACATTACAGAACACTAAAATGCTTTATTACATCTTCATCTTACGGGATTATTGACTGAGTGACATCAACATGTCCCCTGCTAAATCCGTACGAGCATTTCGCAATATTTTTCGGTCAAGCCCTGAATAGTACATTCATTGAATCTCGTAGGATCAGTAATGCGCAAGATTAAAAATTAAAAATTTTCCTCGAGCGGAAGAGATCGTTTTCAAGGTATCATTGATCGGTGTGACAAGCAAAAGAAGTGCAGCGTGTTGCCTTTGCGAGTTGCCTGGCGACTCAACACACGTGTATTCAAAAGTTTTGAATCGTTGAATTCGATGTTTTACGAAAAGGAAGAGAAGTGGAGTAAAACCTATATTACTGTCAATTTTATTCTCTGTACAAATTGAAATTATATACCATATTGGTAAATTATTTTGCATTTTTATGCACAAAAACGTACCCGCAAATGAGAAGTTGTATTAATACTATACTTGGGATGTGGATGCACTTTGCAGACGAGGGGCTACAACTTTAGTCTCGTACTAAGTTTCAACTTGAGGAAACCCTGGAAACCTTTAATGTAGTTCCGAGAGCTCTCGCTTTCCATACCTGTTGTGCCGAACATCAAATCCTTATCCTCCCGGCAATTTATAGCGAATAATGTGAGTTAGCAGCAGCAGTGAGCGAGGGATTCTGCGTTTCCTCTCCTTCCCATTTACCTCCATTGCCTTATCATATCATCATTGTCATCGTTGTCGCCATCATCATATCAGCCTCGCCGTCATGTAACGACATCGTTGTTGTTCTTGTTGTTGATGTTATTATTATTATTATTATTATTATTATTTTCATATAGAGAACGACTCAGATGTTATGAGTCTGCTGAATATAAAATATACTCCAGGTTGCAACCAGCTACCTAACAAGCAAATCTAGTGAATCTCTGTGCCTTTACAATACCTTGCGTTTAATGAGACAAACGAAGCAATGGATGTGTTCCAAATAAAGCAATCTTGCACTTTGCAATCTTTTGTGTGAACTTTACACTTAGCCAAATTCTTACACAAATTTTGCGGAACAAATCCCAGAGCTCCGATGACCTGTGTACGAGTGTGCTTTTACGCCTCACATTCGGCTATCTCGATGTGCAAACACACATTTAAAACGTTTCGCTGCCTTCTTGGTTATGATCTTTTGATCGCAAGGCGCAGCAACATCTACAAGTAGTCACAATTTTTTCTCTAAATCCCGTAAAACAATATCCGGTTTTTTGCTGTTATCGTGCGATCCGTTTGAATTTGTTGGTCGTACAATGTTGTATAAAGGCCAACAGATGTCACCGGTTTTGGTGATTGTTCGTACCGCTTGGGGCATGTGTTTGGAACTTCGAGGGCGGTACGGATCAGCCAATGGAGGTAATTACACACTCTGTCGTGTCTTTTCAAGAATGTTTTTTACATATTGCGCTCTTGGATTTACTTCACTTCTCTAAAACCGGAAAGCTTTTGCATTTCGTATGACGCTGCATCAAACGTTACGTGCGAAATTTTGTCCGTCATGTTCGGTAACGAGAGTTTCGATGCTGTCTCTCATAAGGCCTGTGTCACACGAGCGTTGCGCTGACGCGCGATAAGCAATGCGCGACGAAGATTAAACTGTATGCAAAACGGCACACGAGCGATTTGACTATTTCACATAAGATACAGTGTTCATCTACGTCGCGCGTCAATGCAACGCTCGAGTGACACAGGCGTAAACGGTACAGACTTACTACAAACATTTACACACAGGGTTGTAATACTATATATTTTGTGTAACACTGTTGTTATATTGCTAGTAGGTTGGGCGTGATTTACCAGAGAGAAGCAACATGATCTCTTTTACGAAGGAGACCGTATCAGAATATTTTATCAAACAGAAAACTATTTATTAGTAGCAAATAATCGTTATGTTGCCAAAAGAAATGAACGTTAAAAAAATGACACCTCTTTCAGTGGCGCACAGTTTCAAATTTCACAAACATTCAGAAGATTTCTGTAGGCCTCGTGAGAAGATTTTCAATTTAGTTTTCATCGTGAAGCATGCCTTACCTGTTTGTACGCATACACCCCCTACAGTGAAAGTGTAATAAATAATGCCCTTAATATATTTTAAAAAAGCTTAATAGAATCTAGTATGTTAATATTGAAATCAAAAAAGTCCTTTTGTGGCAAAAATAAAAATATGGTAAGTGTCCTGCCAACAATTATCATTGAATGGCAGTAATGCCGAGGATAAAGGATAAGATTTTATGTGGATAAATATTACATACCTCAAAGTTTGTTCATTAAACTTTATTATGAAATATACAAATCGTATTCTATATTAATGTAAATAAGCTAGCGTACATCTAGTTTTAAGTCAAAGTGCTCTTAAGTGAAGTACTAAAGATATTTCTACAAAATCTAGCTTCACATTTATCCTGTGTACAAGTCTAATACTATAAATTATCAGTAACAATATCAGGTACAACCTATTAATTTAATGGCACAATCTAAAAAGAGAGCTGGAAGTGCACCCCGGAACTCAATTTGTTTTTTCAGAAAGACTCACAAACATTTGCTCGAACCTGAAAAATACAATTTAGCTCAATAAATTACATACATATCTTCTAAATAAGCATTTTTGTTAGTAATAAAATTGTCATATTTACCTTTCTAGGTAACGATGAGTTAGTTATAAAGTTCACTTCAAAGCAAAAGTTCTTTTAAAAAATGTTAGGAATTATCCGAATAAGCAATAGAAAACATGTTCAGTCAGAAACTTTATGTTCGGATTCTTTTTAAGTCTTACGTGTAGTACACAAGAGAAATGAAAGTTTAATGCAGACTTTTTAGTGCTAAAAGTGGTAAGGCATTCATAGCAAGAATCATGCTTGAATTATGAAGATCCTAAACCCATACATATCACTTATCAAAAATGCGTTAACAAATTATTTATGGCTTTTTTATGACGTAGCCAAGTATTGGTTCTTTAAACATCCGTAAGTTTCTTCAAGTTATAGATTTTTTTGATCTTCATAGCAAGTGTGAGTTGAAAAGACAAGATTTCAAAGTTCGAAAATTATATAGTATGGACCAAAAAATGTAGTAGTAATTTCCGGAACATTTTTTAAAACTTACGTTATCTCAAATCATGAGTAATTTATTCTTTTTCATATTATTTGCGCATTATCCTCCAGCGAATGTTGAGAATGACAGAATGTTCGTACACTCATGACCGAGGCACGATGAAACTATCCACGAGAAAGCTCGTCGCAGAGATAGAATGTTCAACACATGGTCCAGAAGAGAAGACAATTTGTGCAATGTGAAGGGCACTGCGGAGGCGCAAAAACGTAAGCGCTACTGCCACAAAACAGAGCGAGTGGCCGGCGGCTTCTGCTAGAGGCGGGGCGTCTCCTATAGAAAAAGCCGAGGAACTATCTCCATGAACAATTCCAACACAGCCGTTGCAAGAGACTGCGGAAAAGTTCAACAGGCATACTTCGATCATGGCGAATGGCATGCGGCGAATGTTTATCTTACATCAAATTATTAAAACATGTATAATTATTATCTTTACTATCGGTTATTACTTTTATCAGAAGCATTTAATATTCGATTACAGGAAAAATTATTGCAGGCTTGTTAATTTGCAAGTGAATTGAGTAAATAGCACAGAGGAACGTCAACATTTGTAAAAGAGAAAATACATGCCTTATATATTAAAAACATTTAATATTTAAATTTATAACAAACACTGATAAACTAACATTTATTTTCTTTATATCGTTGAAATTGTCTGGGAATAAATGTCAGAAACGTCTAGAACCTGTAGAGGAGTCGAAAATGATCACTTTTCCCCAATTAACATGTAGTGGCAAATTGAACATAACTGAGTTAAATACATTTACATGTAATATTTGCCCCTAATCTTTAGGCAACCTCGTATGCACAAATGTTTAACAGGAATATGAAATCTGTGCAAATGAAGTCTCGTGTGTAACTCCGTTGTAAGAAATTTTCCACTACATGTGCACTGACAAGAGCGTTCATTTTTGACCCGTGCACACAGGGTCGAAGTTTGCAACATTTATTCTGAGACACCGTGTTCTTTCCAGCCAGCCAGCCAGCCACATCCGACCGACCGTTGCCTTACCTCAGCGGGCGGAGACGGTGGCGGAGGCGCGGGCGGTGCCCTCGCTGTTGCCCGCCACGCACGTGTAGGTGCCCGAGTCGGACGGGCGCAGGTCCACGATCTGCACCCATGATGTCGCCATGAAGGGCTCGGGCCCCCCGCGCATCTGCACCGCCACGTACAGGTCGTCGCCTGCGACACGCGCGCACTTCAACAGCGACGGCTCCTTCTAATGCCCTAGGTTAATACTAAAATTCAATACAAACTAATGACAAACAATGGAAAACTAATGTTTATTGGTTTTACAAAATTTAATAATGCCAAAAGAATATTCTTTAATTTTTTCTTTTTTGTTATCCCTCTCTCCGATTGCGCTTCACTCTCCTTGGGTTTTAAATGCTGAACCGGCAGAAGCAAACGAACTCCCTCCGCTCTGCTGTGCGTGGGCGTCGATACGGAGAACGCTGCGGCTGCACAAGCGCACACGAGCACAAAGAGCCAGCGGCGCAAGTGCAATCACGTGCAGAGAATGCGAGCGCGAATAAGCTCTTGGCGCGGAGGAGGCGCTGGGGCGACAGCGCTATTAAAGCTACTCAACGACTGATGTGTGTTTTGACCCCCATCGCCCACTCAAAGAGATCGATCATGACGCTTCTTTCCATCAACACGACGAGTTAGACTAAACCAAACAGAGATTGCTCGGAAAGCACAACGATTTCCAAAACAAACATGCATAACTACCGAATACACATTAACAATAACATTTATCATTTGCTATTAAAAATCATTTATGGGATCATAATAATGCACGTGAATTCAAAGAATAAAATGTCCCGAAAATAGTATTTGTTAACTTAGAATCAGAAACGTAGGCCAGAAAACCTGACAACATAGTTAGTAAGTGATGAGCCTACTATAAAATATGTCATTTTCTTGTGAATTGGTCTTTAAGAGAGTAGAGTCATTTAAATGCGCTGGAGTTGACGTTTGAAGAATATTTCTCAGACGAAAATATCATCCTTGTTAACTCTCCACCCATATCTTTTAATAAATGTACAAAGCAATATTTCTGTCGGAGGTGACGCTCTGAATATCCCCATGTCACCCTCTCAGAGAAAAATGATTGCAGTACAAGGAGTGCGAGCCGCCGGTCTATTGGATTTGCGTGTGGCCGCTGTGAGCAAAGACCGAGAGCGTGTCAGAAATGGCGGCGACAATCAAGTGGGAAGTGGTGGACGGACGGCAGCAGCGAAGAGCACAGCGAGCGGGCAGGCAGCGGAAACGCAAAAGAGAGTATTTATTAACACAGGGCGCACCAACTGCTTACGTCATTGATCCCGTAAGGGTATAATAATAATAATTATAATTATTATTATTATTATTATTATTATTATTATAATGAGTCAACTAAACATTCCTTTAAGGAAAAGGCCTCCTGCTTGTGCTAGGATAAATCATTGTGTAGCATGTTGTCTCCGTAGGTGGCGCTGTTTCTGCCTGATGAATGTGAGGTCTGGCGCCAATCTATGCGTCGACTTCCAGGTTTTCCCTCTCTAGGTGTCTCAGTCTCTGCCATAGCCGGATCCAGTCCAAAGCTTCCGATTTGAGTAGTAGAGTATTGTGTGTAAATGTATATATGTGTTTATGGCGGTAGTAAGAGTATGGGACAAAGAGAGAGAAAGAAAGAAAGAAAAAGATCGGCTCGTTCGTTAGGGCTCTGCTCCGCCATCCGCCTGGTGTTGAGTGGTGAAACGACGGAAGACGATCGATCAGCAGCCGACCGCTTCAATTACCCTCCAGATGGTCGTTGAATTCGATCCAACTAGGGTCAAAAATCTGCCTCCCTTGCACTCTAACCCTTGAACCTCGTCAGCTGCAATGCACAGGCGACGGTGTTGTCACTGATCTGTCACTTGCGCGCATGTGAGGGACGTTGTCGCAGTGAAGCACAGAAAAGCGCCTGCGGCGAAGTCCCCGCCGCGTCGCGTCGGCGGTGGGCGTCAACGGAGTGCCGCGGCCACTGAGCCCAGATGCGCAAAGACCCGTCTAAATATACGCGCTCCATTCATCAGCAGGTCAGTAGCAGACGCTTGGCACACTCGTCGTTCCTCTGTGTACACGGGGCACAAAATAACGGTTTGTGTACGACTTTTTCGATGAAACGTCGCACGTACACATTTGAATATTTGTAAGTATTTTGTTTCGAAAGCACCCAAAGAGAAGGTATATTAATAATGTAGAATGTCGGCTTATTAGAATTTCTTTTAAGCAGCCCATCCCACGTATTATTTCCATAAAGTATATCAAAGTAACAAAATTAAAGAATAACATTAAGTCTGGTTAAAACGTAATTTGGAATGTAACATGCTTAATAGAAGGAAATTTTAAGCTACATTATTACACAAAATGTAAAATATTATCTAATATATCGTTGTATTCTTAATGATCATTTAGAACACAAAATGTGCTGAAAGTATCTGATAGAAATAGTCATATTCATATTTTCGCGTTCAACAAACATTATTTCCTTTTCGTGCCCTTTGCCTCACAAGTTCGTTAAGTCGCCACCTCAACACTAAACAACTAAATAGACATGTATGCAATGACTATTAACTTGACAATTAATTTTAAAAAAACGTATGTTGACTAAATATTTCATTGCGGAATAAATTATTCTCGTTCATCAATATGAAGAAATTAAATGAAATATTTTAAATATGTTCAATGCAGTAAATATTTTTTACCATAGATAAGTGACACGGATGAAACTTTGTTCATCGTTTCTTCTTTATTAACAATCGAAAACCGAAGTTCACTCACTTGGTAACACTTTGAAGCTTCCGTCTTCGCCCTTGAATTCCCAAATGATGTTGGGTGTCGGGTAACCCTTCACCTCACAGTCCAGAGCCAGGCTGCTATGGACAGAGCTGTGCTGGTCCGCTGGTCCAGAGATGACCCACGGCGCTACAGTAGAAAAAAATAAACAATATTGGTTAACGCATACCATTTAGTAAATAGAGTTATAGATTAAATGCCGCTGATTTTACAGTCTGGAAGTTACCATAGCCTTTTCAACAAAATTAAAATGTACAGAAATACAGTGAGTTTGATCAAAGTAATACGACGATAATGTTTACAATATGTTACATAATAATAAAATCATCAAATCAATGTAAAATTATTTACTTCGATTTCATGAGGAAATTTTTATTTTCATATATTTTGGGCGTTGCCAATTTTGCACAAAAAATGCCTCAAAAATTCATAATTATTATTTTATCTAAAAGTGCAGAGATCGACCATACTATTCGCTAATTATTTTATGACAAATTTAAAATTTAGATTGATAGTATTATTTCAATTATTTTAAGTTTTAGTAAAGAGTGTGTCAACTTGAGTTGAAAATTGACTTGCTTGTGATTTCTTTAAAAATGTACTATGAGGATTACTTTTATTTCCACACGAAAATAATTACTAATTAACAGCGTATTTTTTGCTTTATCAAATGGTTATTAAATGGTTATGCTCAAGAATAGGTTTGTATTGATTTTACATTATTCTATACACTCTGAGGTGAATCCTAGATACTCCCATGTTCAAGTTCTTTATGTTTTTAATAAATCATTTTGAAATAATAGAATTTAATACTCAACTTCTCGCAGCATTTTAAAATCATAAATTTAAATATCCATCCCTATAACATAATACATTTAAGAATAATGTCAAATAATGATCCGACAAGCTAATTAATTCGTACAATTCAAAAGAATCGGATATTTTCGCGAATCAACGTAGCTTAATCTGTGAACATTCTGTAATAAATATTCATCGACATTTGTTAAAACCTATAAAAAATAATATACATTGTTACGAGACGTACCTCGACATTATTGAAAACATCAATACGCAAATTCAAAGCTTAACAAATTGTGATAAATGAAAATTTCTTGAATGTGTCATTATATTATATATAAATTATGTGTTGTACAGATTTTAACGAATATAATAAATCTTTGCGTTTCAAAATGAAATGCAAAAACAGTGTTTCTCCTACAAGTAGAGTATTCTTGAACTCCCATAAGTTCATGAATTTCTTTCATAAAGATTACAAATAATACAATTAGTAAATTCTATGTCACATTAAAGAGGAACTAAGTGGTTTGTTCTTTCTGTAGCATCTGTGCATCTGACGTCTTCCGAAAATATGTCCCGTGTCGTATCTGTTGCATATTAAGAAACGCACTGGCGTGCAGATGAAAAAAATGTTTACAATCCACTTCCTTCAGTGTTATCAAATCGGTAAAACACCCAATCTCAATTTCAAAACATTCGCGGCCGTTCGAGAGCAGCAGATTACAAATCAAAACACAACACAACAAAACACAATGTCCTCGTTCTTTCTCTTTATTACTACAAGCTGCTTTCCCTCATCCAGGGCTGACCCCAGGCAGCTAGTGGAGTAACCCTTCATTTTCCTGGTAATTTATATAATTAATATTTGGTAATGAACAATCCTGCTCGCCAGTGTTACAGCGTGATGAACATTTTCCAAAGATTTCCCGGCCATTGTAAATATTTTATAAGAATATTGCATTGAATTATATAGATAGATCTTTCGAGAATGGTTTAGTACTACTGTACCACCATTCACTAATCATTTTCTAAATGATATTGTAAGGTGCTATTTTACTATTTACTGTACAATACATTAAAAATGTAATTTAATGTAGTCGCTTACAGTGCAAAAACAAAAACACAAATACAGTGTCGAGCTTTGCATTACAAAGAATTAAGCTTCGTCAATATTATTTGCTACTTCATTCGGAAATTCGGACATTATTTTCCATAACCTGCATTGTTAACGTGCAACATTTCGGCCCCCTTCCCAGGTTAGGGCCCTAGGCAATAGCTTAGTTAGCCTAGGCAGAAGCACTCCACTGCCCGTACCTCTACTTGAAAGCCTCTGAGAGGAAACCCACATCCTCCGAAATGGTCTGGATAAATTCCGACCATTTCCGCGAATTAAAGCGCCTCGGAACGATTCCTAAGGCGTCGCCCACCGCCCGGCCCCACGCCCCGTCCCCATCGCCCCATCTGCGCCTGCACTGGCGCGGGCACGAACGAGGGACGGGTGGTATTGGAAATGTGAGGGACGAATGAGCAGCACAGAACAAGGCAATGAAATGGAGATAATTGGCAAAAAAAATTTCAGGTGGTAACAACGTTCATCCAGAAGGGAGGAGAACTAATACAATGCAGACTAGAAATAGATGGGAAAAATTCAAAGGAACGAGTTACGGAAACGACGGAACAAAAGACAAAAAAGGCCTTCCATACTGGAACATGCATTAAAACTGTATCTTGCTCTGCACCTCTAAGTACTTACTCCATCTATATTTCTTGTAGATTTACTTTAAACAACGGTTCACCGCTTGAGGAACATACAAACACGAATAGAACCCATTGCTATAGAATCCATGTGGAAAGCCGTACATAGTCAGTTCTTAGAAGTGGTTAAAGTAGGCAAGATTCCACGACGAGAGGCGACGTAAGGCCACAAAATGCGACGAAAAAAACCAAACTTTGCGCGAAATCCCAAATTTTGTGAAAAATTTGCAAAAAACAATTTTGTTGCTTCTTTCTTAAATCAGGTTTATGAGTACATCTCACGACAAGACATTCAATAGAGAAACGTGACTTCAACCCGATTATTAGCTTTCGAAATTTGCGTGAAACAAAATTGTGCCTAATTGCTAAAATTGGTGAAAACTTTTGGAAAAAAATTAATTTCCTAGATTCTTTCCAAAATCACGTATGTGAGTCCATCCCTCGACGAGAAATTCAATGGAGCAAACCAGACTTTAATCCGATTATTAGTTTTCGAAATACACGTGAAACAAAATGTTGCCCGAATTGCAAAAGTTAATGAAAAATTTGGCAAAAAATTAATTTCGTCGTTTCGTTTTGAAATCACGTATGTGTGTACTTCTCTCTCGACGAGAAAATCAATGGACCTAACCAAACTTCAATCCCATTTTTTGTCTTCGAAATACGCGTGAACAAAAATTGTACCCGAATTGCTAAAATTTGTGAAAAATAAGCAAAAAATTAATTTCGTCAACTCTTTCTGAATTCACGTATGTAAGTAAATCTCTCGACGCGATATTCAATTAAGCTAACCAGAATTCAATCCATTTATTAGTTTTTAAAATACGTGTGAAACAAAATTGTGCCCGAATTGCTAAAATTGGTGAAAAATTTGGCAAAAAATATTTTCCTCGATTATTTCTGAAATCACGAATGTGAGAATATCTATCGATGAGAAATTCAATGGAACAACCAGACTTCAATCCGATTATTAGTTTTCGAAATACGCGTGAAAAAAAATAATGCCTGAATTGAAAAAGTTGGTGAAAAATTTTGCAAAATATTAATTTCGTCGTTACGATTTCAAATCACGTATGTGTGTAAATCTCCCGAAGAGAAATTCAATGGAGCTAACCAGACTTCAATCCGATTATTAGTTTTTGAAATACGCGTGAAACAAAATAATGCCCAAATTGCAAAAATTGGTGAAAAATTTGGCAAAAAATTAATTTCGTCGTTTCGTTTTGAAATGACGTATGTGAGTAACTCTCTCGACGAGAAATTCAATGAAGCTAACCAGACTTCAATCCGTATATAGGTTTTCGAAATACGCGTTAAACAAAATTGGGACCAATATGCCTAATTTGATGGAAAATTTGGCAAAACCTAATTTCGTCGTTTCGTTATAAAATCACGTATGTGAGTCCATCTCTCGACGCAAAATTAAAAAAGGCTAACCAGACTTCAATCCGATTATTAGTTTTCGAAATACGCATGAAACAAACTTGTGCCCTAATTGCTAAATTTGGTGAAAAATTTGGTAAAAAATTAATTTCCTCGATTACTTCTGAAATCACGTATGTGAGTCCATCTCTCGACGAGAAATTCAATGAAACAAACCAGACTTTAATCCGATTGTTAGTTTTCGAAATACGCGTGAAACAAAATTGTGCCCGATTTGCTAAAATTGGTGAAAAATTTGGCAAAAAATTAATTTCGTCGTTTCCTTTTGAAATCACGTATGTGTGTACATCTCTCGACGCGAAATTCAATGGAACTAACTAGACTTCAATCCGATTATTAGTTTTCGAAATACGCAAGAAACAAAATTGTGCCCTAATTGCAAAATTTGGGGAAAAGTTTGGCCAAAAACTAATTTCCTTGATTACTTTAGAAATCACGTATGTAAGTACATCTGGCGACGCGAAATTCAATAGAGCTAACCAGACTTCAACCCGATTATTAATTTTCGAAATACGCGAAAAAAAATTGTACCCGAATTTCTAAAACTAGTGAAAAATTTGGAAAAAAATTATTTTCCTCGATTCTTTCTGAAATCACGTATGCGAGTCCATCACTCGACTAGAAATTCAATGGAGATAACCAGACATAAATCCGATTATTAGTTTTCGAAATACGCGTGAAACAATATTGTGACCGAAAAGCCTAATTAGATGGAAAATTTGACAAAAATCTAATTTCGTCGTTTCCTTCTGAAATCACGCATGTAAGTACATCTCTCCCCGAGAAATTAATTAGAGCTAACGAGACTTCAATCCGATTATTAGTTTTCGAAATACGTGTGAAACAAACTTGTGCCCAAATTGCTAAATTTGGTGAAAAATTTGGCAAAAAGTTAATTTCCTCGATTACTTCTGAAATCACGTATGTAAGCATCTCTTGACGCGAAATTCATTGGAGCTAACCAGACTTCAATCCGATGATTAGTTTTCGAAATACGCGAGAAACAAAATTGTACCCGAATTGCTAAAATTAGTGCAAAATTTGGCAAAAAATTAATTTTGTCGCCTTTTTCTGAATTCACGTATGTGAGTACATCTTTCGACGAGAAATTCTATTGAGCTAACCAGACTTCAAGCCGATTATTAGTTTTCGAAATAGGCGGTAAACAAAAATGTACCCGAATTGTTAAAATTTGTGAAAAATTTAGCAAAAAATTAATTTCGTTGTGAGTATATCTCTCGACAAGAAATTGAATAGAGAAAACCAGATTTTATTGCGATTATTAGTTTTCCAAATACGCGTGAAACAAAGTTGTGACCAATATGCTAAAATTGGTAAAAATTTGGAAAAAAAATTACATTCCTCCCTTATTTTTGAAATCACGTATGTGAGTACATCTTACGACGAGATAATCAAGGGAGCTAACCAGACTTCTATCCGCTTATTAGTTTTCGAAATACGCGTGAAACAAAATTGTGACCGAAATGCCAAATTTGATGGAAAATTTGGCGAAAACCTAATTTCGTTGTATCGTTCTGAAATCACGTATGTGAGCACATCTCTCGACGAGAAATTCAATGGAGCTAACCAGTCCTCAATCTGATTATTAGTTTTCGAAATACGCATGATTTTGTATTGTGCCCGATTTGCTAAAATAAGTGAAAAATTTGGTTTGATTCTTTCCTCGATTCTTGATTCCTTGATTCCTTCTGAAACACGTATGTGAATACAATATACCCTCCTATTATGTGCCAAATTACGAAAAATATTATTTTTGGGACTTTCATCTGAATATCTGTATATAAGTACAACACTTTAAGAGAAATTCAAAGGTGCAAACCAAATTCCAATCAGACAGAAAGTTTTTGAGACACACGAGTCACATATTGGTGCCTCGACTCATCAAGTACAAGGTATCCCCCCCATTACGTAACGAATTTCGAATGATATTATTTTCGGCACTTCCATCTGAAATTCTGTATACAAGTAGAACATTTTAAGAGAAATTCAAAGGTGCAAACTAAACTCCAATGAGACGAATAGTTTCCGAGATAGATGAGAAATAAAGTGGAGCCTCGAGTGATCAAGTACAAAATACCCCCTCTCTTCGTCACAAATTTGGAAAAATATTTATTTGGGAGAGGTGACGGCGGGGACGAGCAAAAACGAGCGAATCGAGCGCAGAGTGGAGGGGACGAGAGACGAAGTGCGGGGACTAGGAAGGGCAGAGGAGGGCGCACAGCTGAGGCGCACACACCGACAAGCGGCCTGCAGGGCGGCCCTCGCTAACGACCAGCGGCGACGGCAGGCGATTTATCACGCGGAGCGCGCGTCTTTTGTTCGCCCGCGCGAAGTATCGACACCCGCGCTCCGCGCGGCCTAATTAGTAAAGCTTCCGACGGTCTGGCAAAATACTCGCTCTCCTAACTGCGCCGGTAACGCTGCGGTGGTAATTGGGAGAGTGTACGGTAACTAGCAAAGTGCACGGTCTGGCTGTCACTGGTCTACCAGAAATCAAGTTACTACAAAACATTGTTCTAGTTTCAAGTTTTCATATTAATAAATAACTTTCAAAGATTACTCACCATTATTATAGCGCCAGACGTACATATCGGGAAAATTGAGATATTAATATTTAATAAATATTAAGTTAATTAAAACTCCGAACGGGAGCACGTCAAAACTGTCTGCCTTATATTGCTTAGGCATCTTCTTAATATGTTTTAATACTACTTAGATTGAGACAATTGAAGAGCCAACTCTTTAGCTTTATAGTTGAAATCCCGTTGATCTTGTTCCGCTGAATCATTCCAATTAAGTTTAATTGTTCTCATACAATGTGGGAGGGTATGTGTGTGAACCCTCAATGCTACACAATTGGAAAAACAATCCTTCATGGCTTGTTCCAAATGTATACCCTTTGACATGTCACTCATAAGAGTTTATGATTCCCTTGGAAGTCCCATGTGCGTTAAACCAGCTACAATTGTCTTTTATGACAAGGAATTATTGCAGTCTTTTCCCGCAATTTTACCACAGCTGAAGATAAAAAGTTGCGAGATGTCAAGTGTATATAATGCCAATTGGCGCGGGGTAGCCTCTCTTAAGTATTTGAAGACTACTACGTAGCTCTGCAACGTAACAAAAAATATTGTCAGTTGAAAACAAGGAAAGAAAATAATTTATTGTGATTTTTTTTTCATTTCAGTCAAGCAATTCTATCCTATATTCAACAATTGTACATCGAATGAATGGGTGAACAATTGTGAACACTATTTTATTGGCAATTGCAATTGTATAGGATCATGAGACCTGTGGTAAACAGGTCGCAGCACTTTACACAATTTATTTTGTATTCTCTGCGTTTCAGAAGCTTTTACATGATCAACCAGCTGTATGAAATGGGATTCGACAATGAAAACCAACGGTTTAATTTTTGCCCTCTCCGGAAATCGAACCCGGGGTGCGGCATCAAATCCCAGCTCTCTATCCATTAGACACCGCAAGGCTATGTGCATTTGTTTCTTTTCATTTCCTTCGCTGGGGACTCACCGGAGGCGCAGGGGCCCTCGTGCTTGAGGGCGAGGGGGGCGCCGGCGAGGGGGGCGCGCACGGCCTCGCGGCGCAGCTGGCACTCGTTGTCGTAGGTGCGGTTGTCGGTGCCGCACACGGGCCGCTGCTCCTGGCACACGCAGATGGCCTCGGGCTCGTCCTGCGCACGCAAACCCAGCGCGAGCGCCGCTCACTCACCAGAGCAACAACCAGCGGCGCTGGATGCGTTCCCACAATCAAATGCAAAGTTAGATTTCTCCTGGTTGCTGCACTGCAGTTCACAAACGCCGGAATTCAGGTCGTAAATATCTGTGCATTTTACACGGATTACTAACTCCAAACTACGGCACGAAACCCCACGAACTCAACTCAGAGAGTTTTTAAATTGGCAATGTTAGTATCGATTTTGATGGTTCACAGCAGTGTTAAGGAAAAGGGTAAAATACATTAAAGTTCGCAGATGTATACGAGTACAAAGATATGTGATGTATGAGATAGAGACAGACATATGTGATAAAGCTTAGGGAGGAAACCGAAGAATTAATGGAAATATTTCGGGAACTTCATTACAGGAATTTATTAATTGCAATGAGAATTAACCAAGTGTAGAAAGATAAGGAACAAAACAAATCGCAAGGCAAGAAATAATAGATACATTCTTTTGATATAAACACACACCTAATGTTAAGAAGATATTTAATAGTTGTGGGATGTAATACGATTTATACAATGACTTTTCTAATCGATCTTGATAAGGTTCGAGTTTATTCAATAAACGTTTTATCTTGTATTTCAACGATCAGTTTTGTCTGGTATGTTCCAGAAATGCAGGACGACAATTTCAGCCTCCCTTCCCCCCCCCCACACACACACACACACACACGCAAAGAACTGCTAAAGAAAAAGAACCCAGGGAGCAAATTTCAGTTTGTAACATTTAGAGTTGGCTCAGAAGAATTAGCTGTCTCCGAACGTCCCCATTAATCGCCATTGCATCAATCTCAACGCAAGGAACGACAAAGACGAGCCACGTACACGAGACGACGACAAGAGACAATAAGGTCGTGGGGGGGCGCCGTCTATTGCATCGCAACTCGTGCGGGGGCGACGTAGCGGGCGCGCAGCGCTATTTGCAGCGCAGAGCGGCGCGCAGGACCGGCAGCAAGGCCAGCCACCACGCGCCCCGCGCGCCGCCGTGTTGTATCGAAACCAAACGCGCTGCGCTTTTACCAGCGCTCCGGGACGCAGGGCGGGTGGGCGGGCGTGGCGGAGGGTGGGAAGGGACGTGTGTACTGGGGCCGGCTTCACGAGATGGGATGGACTGGCAAGGAAGACAACACGAGAGGCAAGACAAGATGAGCAAAGAAACGAAAAGCAAAGTAACAGATAAAAAGAGAGAGGGAGGTAATGTGTAAACGAACGTTGCCGAGACACTAAGTAGGACATGGAAAATAAATTGCTAAATAATAATGAGAAGCAAATGCTAACAAAAGTGAAGAATAAATGCCACGGGTGTTTTTCAAAATGAAGTAATACTTTCGAACTTTAATAAAACTCGTAGAAGCAAAGAGAGAGTGAGACAAACGGCGGAATGGAATAATAGTGTCAATAATTTGTTCCAGAAAGAGAAAGAAGAGAATAAAAAAGGGTACAACAGAAGAATAGGAACGAATGTGAAGAAAATACATGTCAGTTGCAGATAATTGGGAGGCAACCAAATGAAATGTTAGGATCTGTAAAAATCAGCAAAGACAGAGAAAGTAAAAGATGTTTAATTGCGCTGCGAAGGTGTTAGTAAATAATAGAAAAATAAAACAAGAGAAAAAGATTACTCAGTTGTGATAGTTTAACTCATATATACATTAAATAAATAGAAACATGAACTAATTGGAGGTTTCATAGATGTGATTGAAGAAAATTTGAATATGCATATTTTTTAAGTTGCAATATCTCGGCAAAATGTCAATGCAACCTAAAGAGACTAAATGATGCTACTATCTGTGTTGGAATACAGATCTTCTGAATTCTACAACACTACGTGTCTATGAATGGATTTTCCAACCTTGAAACAATGCCAGTGGAAATGTCCCGATTAACTAATGAGAGAGGTTGTGGTCACAAAATAATGATGAACGGTTTTCAGCGAGTATGAATCTTTGAACAGTGTGCTATTAAGAATTAAAATAACAATAACGTGAAATGATTATTTCCATTAATTATATAAATATTTACTAACACGGTTAGATAAAAATACCAAGTACCCAAAGAATATAATCAAAACGTCCACAGAAAAAGGAAAACTGACTTTACAAATATTCAATGCAACTTTTACGCAGGTTTTAATAGGGTTGGTTCTATTGTTTAAAGAGGCGTTAGAATCCTGGAATCAAGAGTACACGCGATAGAATGTCGGATACAAGATAATGTTAAGACAGCGTTCACTGTTCTCAATGCAAGGGGATCTCCATTCCGTCTACATCACCAGAGGACGTGGCTGCGGCAAGTGTGTGTGTGTGTGTGTGTGTGTGTGTGTGTGTGAGTGTGAGTGTGACTGGGAGTGTGTGTGCGTGTACGTATGTGTACGCCGTGGGGTGGCGGAGGGCGGAGGGCGAGGCGGCGGGCGTCCTGCCCTGTTTGCGCCTCTGCGAGGGAGCGACGCTGCGGCGAGCGCGGCGTGAGGCGAGAGAGGGCGATGACTGTTCGACCTTCGGTGGACATCCACGCCCCTCGCTTCGCCCCTCGCTTCGCCCCTCGCTTCGCCCCTCGCTTCTCTCTGCTCTCGTTTACACTTCCGTTACCTTTTCAAGTAAAGAATTGTACATTTAATTTGTTAAGATTTTTTGCACACCAGAAAGCATGATAAAAAGTTTATGCAAAATCTACTGTTACCCGCAAAATGAAGATTCACATATAAGTGAGATTGTATGAAAAGACATAGAATGTTATATTTTTGCAGAAAGTAATACTTCACAGTTACAATAAACGTAGTTCTTTATCAGTAGGTAATTTTCTTAATAATATCATTATTTCACACTTAGCAGGATAAATCGTTCTTAAGCATCTGAATAAACGACGAAGTTATGAACTGTATTAATTGTTATTTATCCCTAATTTCACATTTGTTATTATCTATACACATACCTGTAGTGCATTTTATAATTCTGCGCACCCATTCTGAAGCAGTTCTGAAAAATACGTTGCCTTTAAAGCGAATATACTCATTTCAGCATTTTGTAAACACCATTATCAATGCATCCCAATGAACTGGACCGATCAACCCGGTTGATAACAGCTGACATTTCACATGTTCGATGCCTTTTAAAGTCGTAAGAGGATATAAAAAAGATCAAATGGAAATAACCTCTTCGTATCTCGTATCTGAGCAGTTGTCATGCGGAAAATCAATATATCGAAACAGTTGTATTTGTAAGTTGTAATTTGTTTTTTGTATCACCTGCCACATAATCGTAAAAATTATTTTGCTATCTCTCAGTACCTTTCTATGCCCAAAGATTAATATGTTTCTTCAGATCTAGGTAAGCGAAAGTTGTAATTCATCTGAAATCTTTTAACCGCAAACCAATATTGAACATCACTGAAAATAAATGCAATTTAATAAAGAGTATCTATTTCATGACCTGTGTCATGAAAATCCCATAAAGTATATTTAAAAACCTATTTAACCTTATAAGTTTGTAATGATTTAATGGAATAAATTTTAATGAGCATGTTAGCATATGTTATCTGGTTCACTGTATTGCAATAATTTCATTACCTTATTAAAATACTCAATATTTTATTTTCTAACGTTTCCATTCTATTCGGGGTCTTTTCCAAAAATCTATTGTCATGGCTTGTTGTCACCGCATCATAAACAACATTTTAATAAAAAATGTTAATAATATAAAAAACCTTGTCAAGTCGTAAACATCTGGTCAACTCGTCTGTTCAATTAAATGGTCATACTAGTTGACCATACGTTTACGACTTGACAAGGTTTCTCTTATACTATTGACATTTTGTTATTAAAATGCTGTTTGTTTATGATGTGGTGTCAATATGTCTGGAGAATAGATTTTTGAAAAAGACCCCACATAGGGTCGAAATGTCAAAAGAATTGTTATAAAAAAGTCTGTTTTATTAAGTCATAAAAATCATGGCAAATAATGGAACAAAGTATTATCTTCCTAATTTAGAAAGTAAAGAAAATGTTACTTTATCCAAAGCAATGAATTAAAATGTTTAAGAGAATATGATGAGTAATTTAAATTGAAAATATCTGTATTGGGAAAATAATTTTAACTATTAGGTTTTAGCAATTAGATAATGAAAGCGGATTATAATAATAAATTTGCGTCAGTTTTCCATAGAAACGATTTACAATATGTTTGTAGATAGCAACACGGCGTGAAAATACCCAACCCAACAAGCAATTAAAAATAATTGTATGGACACTTCACCCGCGAGTTTCTAACGAACAGTTTATTTTTCCATTTAATTTTTAACGGCTTTGTTGAAATTTGCTCAGGTTCCATCGCCTCCGAGGCGGCTCCCCATTTGGAGGCAGCGCGTCGCCTGCCCTCGCCGCCGCAACAGCTGAGCCCCGCCACGCGCACACTGCGACCAGATACGCCCCCCCCCCTCAGTCTCTTCGCGTTCCCTCGGCGCAGCCATCTCGCGTAATTACACGCCTTCCGAGGAAGGGTAGAACGGGAGCCCGAAACGGCCTCAGAGATAGCACATGCGGCATTTATTAACACGCAACTCCGGTGAGTTAGGCCGGCGGTTCTTCTAGTTTGTTTACGTTTACGTAATTAAACGTACCGTCGAGCACAGAAAGTGGATGGATAGTGTTTTAAATCAGCTCTAGTACCGGTGTAGTATAACACTCGCGAAAAATCATGAATTATATTACTACAAATATACTAAATTCTATACGCTTTAAGTTTACTTTTATTACGGATTATCACAGTGATGTAATGAACGGGAAGAAACCAATTTACACCTGAGATTACGTTGGCCACAACAATGGTTACAGGAAAACTGCATTCAATGCGTTTTACTATAAAATTCTGAAACAAGATGGAGCGTTGAACTGACATTAGCAATTCACGATCAACACCACCTCGCAAATTCTTTTCTCATAAAATCGAGTATTCCCTGTGCATTCACTATTGTCATAAGGACAACTGATGCCTTATTCAATGCCACGTGAATGAATTAGCGCGTTATGTAATTTCGCGCGCGATTTTAACTTGGTAAAATATTTTATGAGAAATAGCGCACGACTCTCCATTTTTCACTCGTCCGAAAGAACAGATGAACTAGTTAAGCGATCCCCGTAGAAATGTTCTTTCTTCCACCGAGAACGAAATAAGCCTCCGCTATCCCGCTTCATATCAATCTGCCCGCTGAGATTTACCGCCAAACAAACATTTCTGCTTACGAAAGGCCCACCGATGCCCATCCTCACATAAAATATATCCATGTGTGAAAAGAAGAGCTATCTCCGGCGCACAAACAGAGCTCATATCGCGATTCCGAACAGAAGAACGCTTTCATCCGCAGAGTCCGCGGGGAAACGAAAGACGGCGCAGCGCGCGGAGGTTAATCTTTATAGTCGCTGCGAAGGCTGGGGGGGGGCGGGACCACAAAAAAGCGAGCCGCCTGGTGTGGTGGTTGAAACATTGAGGAGGAGGCTGCAGGCAAGGAGAAGCTGAAGCAGACACAAAGACGTGTGCGGCACTTGGAGGTAAAAAACAAGGCGGTACAAGCAAATGTGGCGGTAAAACACAGTCCCAGACTGCAAGTGGACAGTGAAAGAAGATAGTTGTTGACGATTCTCCTGTTACGCTTAGTTTATATTAGAAAATTGCTAACAATATTGATAACGTAGTTCACAACTAAATAATACTCATTTTCATTTATTCACATTAAATATAGCATTTTTTTATTTACATCAAAAACAAAATCTTTGTGACATGTTCCGAGAAGAGGTATATTCTGTAAATTTTTCTTAATTCTGGGATCCGTACTCGAAATCAAGTTGAATTCTGAATACAGAAAGAAATGAGCGTCTTGGCGAGAATTGTTTACAAAATATTCGCTCCGATGTACTATATTTTCAAGCACTATACATTTGGGATCTTGTTCCTCTTCATTATCTCCTTGAAGAACCAACCTCTTGCCGAACCAACATGAAGACCGATAGTTTGAATAACTATATTCCCCACTGAACTTTAAAAGACGTGTACAGATAATGAAGTTACATTATTGATTACAGTTACAGAATTTAAACCTTGCTAATATCGCAAGATTTAATTTTTTAAATTGTAAACGATTGTAGGCCTTTCGAAAGGGCGTACACATAACACATTCATCGTTTTGACCGTGGCTTATGGCCATCATCCCTCCAGTACGAGGCTTGAGAAAGGATGCAAAAGCACAAAGCTCTGGAAAAGCAGGGAGCCAGGCGAAGAGACAAGGGGAAGGGAGAGCTCCATTCCGTCTCGGAGAGATTGGCTGCCTTTCTTTGGGGATTTAGAGAAGACTGAAAAATTACCCCTGCGAAACAGCCCAAGGACCTTCCGCGGTAGCTTGGTATATGCTACTTGACAAACAATAGAATTATATTCCATGACACGATAAAATGCATGTATGGTCGTCAATAATACTTTTTTGTCAAGGAGACCGACTAATTAAATTGAAACAAAAATAAATTACGTAAAACATGTTTAGCCCTGAACCTTATATATTAATCCTGTCATCGCGTTGAAATATTGGATGTGCGTCATTTTATTTTACATAATGTATACATACTTCAATTTTTAATTAGTGTTCATTTAATACAAAATTTATTTTATTTTCGCAAAGTGAAATTAAATTTGTTTAATATATATTATTTTGTGAAATTTATTCCTTAACCCAAATTGTATTGTATCTTAGAAGTAGATTCAGATGACTAAATTTTCAACTAATTGAAATCGTCATTGTGTGTACTGTGGCCTGTAATTATTACATCATAGATCCCACGAATAGTAATACAATACTAATATCATTTTAGTTCAGAGAATAAATATGTTCAGAAACAGAATATTTTACTAATACCTTTAAACAAAAATACTTAAAAAAGCTGACATTAACTGAAGTCAAATTCTGACAACAACAAAAAATTAATTAAATTGTTCTGTATCAAAATGACCATTTTTCAGATGTGTTAATTTTCTTTTGCACCGACAATATGACCATCCAGAGGTCTACGCATTTCAACTGTTTTACATGAATAAATAAACAACCCGCGCAGCAAATTCAATGCAAACACCAAACATCCAAGTGCTGAGATTTGCCTTGCACTCGAGATTGAACGTACCCTCGCTGTCTCTATCCTCCATCGTCGTACAAA
Source organism: Gryllus bimaculatus (assembly GCA_017312745.1). NCBI lineage: Eukaryota > Metazoa > Arthropoda > Insecta > Orthoptera > Gryllidae > Gryllus > Gryllus bimaculatus. Next base: position 497,426 of record BOPP01000244.1, read on the forward strand.
TGTCCACTTTCAAATGGGCGTTGACAAAGCGGCATTCGCCCTATCAGCCCCGAGTGCACCCTGCAGCCGCGTCGCGCGAGCGGCCATGAGGCGGTGCGGGGCGCCTCGACAGCGGGTGCGTGGCGGGGGGGCCGAGGGCGCAGATGCCGGGCGATAAAGCACGCGCCAGTGTGCGGCCTGCGATGAGGCGCTCAGCCTCTCCCCCCCCCCAGCCGCTGGATTAGTATTCATTTATTCACACCACAGATCCGGCGCGGCGCTCTCGGCATCCTCCAGGAGCCAAAGGAGCCCCAGCGCTCTTCGTACGGAGTATAATGCAGACGAAATAGGGTAAGATTAAGCGAGTCGTTCAATAATGCAACTTTAAATGGTATGGTTTTATTCCACACCCAGCAAATTCAATTGTACCTTTTCACCCGCGGTATAATATCAAACTAGTGATGTTACAACAACACATACTTTCTCCCACTAATTCTATTCTTTGTAATTTTCAAAAATTCAGAGACCAGTGAAAATGAGACCTGCGTCGTTCTTGAAATGAGCATAAAAGATGACCCACTGCCGGTGACCCGCTTGTGAGAGATATACTGTGTGATCAAACTTACCCGCACACATCCAAAATGGAGTTATGGTTTTTCATGGAGGGGGCTTGCACCTCTTGTTGTTTTGTGTCATAATCACGGCCTACGTTGATGTTTTAAACACCTTACTTCCAACTGCTGAAGAGCAATTCGGGGATGGTGATTGCATCCTTCAACACGATCGAGCACCTGTTCATACTGCACGGTCTGTGGCGGAGTGATTACACGACAACAACATCCCTATAATGCACTGGCCTGCCTCACGAACACATTTGGGATGTATTTAAACGCCGTCTTCGTGCCAGGCCTACAAACCTACAACGACGACGAACGAACCTGTCCTCGGTGAAGAATGGGCTGCTCTTCCCCAAGAAACCTCCCAGCATCTGATTGAAAGTATACCTGCGAGAGTGGAAGCAGTCGTCAAGGCTAAGAGAAAGCCAACACCCTGTTGAATTCCAGCATTACCGACGGAGGGTGGCATGAACTGGTAAGTCACGTTTAGTAGCTGGTAAGGCTTGTGCCCGGACACTTTTCATCACATAGTGTATCTCTTTGGGGCAATACCTGCCGGTTGAGGAGTCTGGCTCTGGATCTCGGGGAAAGGATTTGCCGCCACCTCCCGCGATTTCTGAGCTCACCATTCTCTATACAAACGGGGCTCATGACCACAGCGGTTGACCTGCCCAGCAATATCAATCAATCGAAGAAGCTCGGGGGAGATATTTCGTCTTTCAGGATTTCAACTCGATAAATGTATTTTCTTTTTTGCAATAATTTCAGAAGAATATATTTTCTGAACTAAATATTGTTGTCTCCAAGTTTTGCGTGATGGGCAACCGCGACAGAAAAGATTTATGAATTCAAGTTTCGTAACTACTTTGATTGTTTTCATGAAGTTTACTACAAATAAAATTTCCTGATTAAAAATATACATTTAATACAATTTTACAATACTGAACTAATGATTAAAACAATATAAAACAGTTTCGGGAGAAGAGTGATCACACCACCCATACAAATAATGAACTATTGAAGAATAGTTTGCATAGATTTGGTTGGACATGATAAGTATGCCAAGAAATTCCAAAAAGAACAATATCATCGATTGGTCAAAATTTGATAGCGTCACATGCAGTAAACAAGAACAATTCGAAAACGCTTAAGCGATGTTGTGAGTCACGAAGTCTCAACTTTTTGGCCCCAGAAGTCAACAATCAATCAATTATATCTCAAAACGCATGCACATAAAACATGTGTTGCTGATAGCAGAGGTCAATAGCGCAATAGTCTCTGATTACATTCGAAACGGCTGTCAATAGAATGAAAACACTTCCTTGAGAAAATTAGAAAATGGTATGAAAAGACTTTGAGTAAATTTCAGTTAACCAGAAATGTGAATTCTCGAAATTGGAAGGTGGTTGTCAAATAGGCATTAGTAATTCATTATTGTAACTTAGCAACTTTATTGATTATTTTTATAATTTTCAAATTTTATAATTTTCTAAGACGCTAAACCATTATGATTTAATGAACGATAACATGGATAATTTGTCATCCGCACCACAATCCCGAAATGAAAGCATTAATGTTCTTCACTACATTGGCGCCCATAACCATTCGATCCACGCAGTGTGATTGCTGACACGCTATCTCCCGGGTACCCTTTTTCGTACGAACATTCATTCCCTGAAGCATTTGAAATGCATTCGTCCATCCATTGCAGTTCCAATTACGCACCGCTGGATGAATGCACGACGCCTCCTCTTAAGCGCAACCAATTGAATCTCTGCCCGCCGGGGGGACGCGCGCTATTGCGCCCCGTTGACTCCGCTCTCCTGACACGCGCGACGAGTATGTAAGTGTGCGGTGCCCCGGGCAACGTCGGGGCTCGCGAGGTCGGCAGACGGCCGGTTGGCTGGCTGGCCGGCTGGCCGTCGCCCCTCCGCCCGCGATGCGTCGGCCGATAACGCGCGTGGACGAGCAGCTCCCCCTGCACCGCGCTGGCCTCTTGGCACGCCAGGGCTTCCATTTACTTTTGTACTCAATTTTATAATCCGACGTACGCGTCAGGTCACAATTGGTACTCAAAAATTGTTACCAATGGAAATGTACATTTTTACACGGCATGATAGTCCAAAGATTCGATTCGTACATGAAACGAAATCAGCTTAGAAATTTAGTTCTTAAAGGAAACTCAGAAACCTAAAGGGAGACCGTGCCTTAACGTTTGTATACCAAAGTCTTTAACATCTTCAGATACCCAAGAGCGGTACCGCTGTTCACAAATTTTTATTAATTAATTAATATGTATGAAGGTTCATAACACTGTAGAAGCAAAGTATCAGTCGTGTAATGTAAGTGTACTGCGTATTTTATATTTAATTATTATCATTACATTTCGCAACAATTTGTGTAGAAAATATTCTGAATGCTGTTCACATCATATAAATATGGAAACTAAGACTACTAACAATGTTGGGTGTGCAGTAGTATGACATACCTGTACTTTTTTGGATAGAGTATATTAATAATAATAATAATAATAATAATAATAATGGCTTTATTTATATGGCTAGACTAGAGCCATCCTGATAGCTCTTCCGCCCAACCACACGTACAAAATAGTAAAGAGAAAACGAGTAAAAAAAAAACTAGTACTGTTAACAAATGGTAGTTTGTGATTGAAAAAACAATTTACAGGAACGTAATTCGTAAAGTTTGACAGATAAATAAGATTTTTAAAATATGTTTAAAACTTAAAATATATAATTTTTAATTTTGAATTCCCCCCGATCGACGGTAATCTCCCCCGCTGCTAGAATCTAGAAAAACCACTAGGCAAAACCAACCTAAGCCAACCTGAAGTATCTGATCTTCGTATTTTATTCACGCTGCGAGTTGAAGAGGTGCACACCCACCCGGAATACATGGCAGTTTTTCCCGTTCGTGTTTTCACGTCTTCCGCAATGTAAACCGACCGCTCTCGCTTTTGCGCAAGGCCTCGCCTGCCCCCCCCCCCCCCNNNNAACTATTCTCCGATTTAATTGTAATGACTTCTGACGTTTAATCACTGGGGACGCGCTTATCCAATCCGGAACTTCTTCACGACTTATTTAATTTTTGGTACTGGAGCTTCCGATTGGATAAACGCTTCAAAGATGTTCAACAACATTAGAAGTCATTACAATTAAATCGGAGAATACTAACACGAATCCGAAAATAAACGAAGGATTTTGTTCGAGGAAGTTTTATTTGCCAGGTGGTGGCCACAATAATCCATGTTTGTCCGAGAAAGAGAACAAGAAAACGTAGGGCAGAACGGCTCCGGAACACAGTTCAGTCGGATTTCGAATTTTCTACATTAACGCCTGAATCACTGGGTTAAAATTAATGTTTTACAAATTTCAAGGTATGGTATTCTTGAAAACGTCCAATAGGGAGAATGTATTTTTTATATACGTTTTCTTAAGTGTTTTCTCATTCTTTGCCTAGTGCTTCAAGTATCATAAAATTTGAAGTACTAATAAATCGATAAAATCTGGTGATCCAGATTCTGTTTGCGAAAGCACAGATTGTTATTCTATCCTTCATCTCTTTTTTAAAATAGTTTTCTAAATGCTAGATGTTTACTCAAATGTTTCATATTTTTGAGTTAAGGAATTATCGGTTGAAGGAATGCATTGCCATGTGATACATCTCGTGAAAGTGATACAACGGTTTGTACGAGAAAAAAATACTCTCAAATAAGGTTAAAATTTTCCGAGCGCTTCAAATTGTATACAGTAACTCAATATATTCGAGTCGCGGCCGCAATGGGATAGTGATTGGGAAGCACCGTGTAACTTGCCAAGAGTTCTGAAGTCCTGGAGTTATGGCCGAAAGCAAATGTGGCTACGATGGTTAAACGCATTTCCACTGAAATGAAGGGTAAGCAACCCTGTGAGGATTCCGTGTTTCTCGTCTGCCTCGAGGCAAGTGCCGGGAACGTTAATCCGATCACAGTCTACGCAGGTGAGGCCTTAGTCGCTCACCGCCCGAGGGTGCAGCAGCGATCGGCCACCGCCTAGCGCACACTCGGAGGCGACTCCAAGGAGACCGCTCAGGAGGCACAGAGAAACTTGTCATTGTTCTGCTCTTTAAACAAAATGAAGTTGCAGTCCAACGGCGATGAAGAAAGTTTCATAATATTATACTTCAAGGGCTCTATTTCTGACAGAAATTTGAAAAATACAAATTGTGAGATAGGAATATTACTTTGTAACTTTTTAAAATAATTACTATTAACAGAAGTAAGATGTAACTTTTCAGTGATGCTCCTTTCTTATTCCATCAAGTAGTAGGCACGTTGAATTATCAGCGAAATCTTCCAAATAGTTTGTTACACTTTTTTAGTTGTGACAGAATTGCAATCCTTTAATTATATTACTAATTATTTGACCATCCTATGTCAATTCAACAATCATTCAATATTAACTTTTTCCATTCATTTAAATTGTACGATCATATATTAAAAAAAGCTGGAGCTTACGTTATTGTAAAAACGATCGCACGAAGCAATTTTAAATAAGTTCAAGGATTGTACGTCTGCATGCAGACCTTGGTCTCTGAATTTTCCCAACTTCTCTAACATACAAGTATAGGAAAGAGTCATATCGATAAAACCTTTAAGAGTTGACGAAGAGCAATTACTGTAATTATGAACGAACATTATTTTCCAGTATCTTTCAAGAGATCTCGACGAAGCAAACGTTGACCTTTTATTTACCCACGAAAAAATCTTCGAAGGTGGTGAGATAATTAGATAGTGAGTCGGTGCACATTTTTTTACCTCGCCATTATGAAGGAGGAAGATGACTAAGTTAAGAGAAGAACAGGAGCTTCCCCTCAAATTGAAATTTAAGATTCAATAATTGACAAAATTGGCAAACAAATTATATTTGAATGTAAGTCTTCACCACAATTCCCAAGCGCTTAATAATTTAAACGAAAAGAGGAAACTAAGTACAAAAAATATATAAATAATATATTCTTAGTGGAAAAAATAGAGCATTATATTATCCCTTATATTCAACTGAAATTTCTGAATTAAGAGTTATTCCTGTATGTTTATATCAATTTCTTAAGTTTTATCATCATTTGTTTGTCTTTAAATCAAATCCACGCCCATGAATTATCTGACGCCCGGAGTGCGGGGGTGGGGTGGGGTGGGGCTAGAGATATAGTTTTCAGCGGACTTCATATTTTTATAAAGAATATTTCATTTTGGCTGATTTTAAATTGTGCCAATTATTTGCCGTTTTGACTTAGAGATAATAATTTTGACATAAACAACTGATGTGTACAATGTCTTTTGTTAGTATAGAAAATTACTAACAGCTATATATTTTGTAATATGCATCATTTGCTTCTAAAACCCCGTGACCCCCCTCCTTGGGGAGGTGACTGGTGAAAATCAGTATTACAGCACAAAAGGCAAACCTGAAGAACTGTTCTATTCGGCACAGCCTTGCGAGCTGATGCAATAGATAAGGCACAGGACCCCTCCAACATTCGCTAATTGCCAAAGAAAGCGGGAGAGAGCGCGTGCGCAGCCGCGCATGCGCCTGGCCGCCCACTCACCCGCGGCTTGAGGTCGCGGCGCAGCTCGCACCGCAGCATGTCGCCGCAAGGGCCGAAGCGCAGGGCGTCCTTGGGCAGCGGCAGGCGGCGGTCGAAGCACTTGTCGCCCTCGGCGCCGCCGCACACGCCCTGCGCGCAGCAGCCGCAGGGGTCGGGCGCGACGAGGCCGAAGGCGCAGGCGGACGCCTCGGGCGGGCAGGCGGCCGGGTCGCAGCGCGGGCAGGGCGCGCCCTCGCCCACCAGCGGGGGCGGCGCCGCGCCCGCCGCCAGCGCCAGCGCGCACAGCACCCACAGCGGAGACATGGCCACAGCGGCGAGCGGAGCGGACGAGGGCGAGGAGGAGGAGGAGGTTGGGAGGGCAGCGGCCGGGCGGGCACTGGTGCGGCCGCCGCGCCGCGCCCGCTTTTGTAGGCAGCGCTCCGCCAGCAGGCGACGCCCCGCCCCGCCCCGCCCCGCCGCCGACGACACCGCGGGCGGGGGGCGGGCGTAGGCCGCCGCCGCCGCGAGTGGTGGAGTGGCGGAGGCGCGGCTGGGGTGATGTCGAGGCGGCAGCGAGTGAGCGTGCGTGGGTGGATGGGGGAGGTAAGAACGGGCAGACGGTGCAGTGCATGGAGCAAGCCGGGAGAGGTGGCTCAGGGCATCAAATAATCTCACACTGTGCCACTGACCAAGAAGATTTAAGTTAGTTACAACCACACTTAAACGCACTCCTCCCACACATGCCACGAGCCCGGCCGGGAGCTTAGAGCTTCTGCGGACTAGGGCGATGCCCCGCGGGTGGGCGATTCTTGGGTGCGCAAAATGCCGCTAGCCAACGGTAGGGCTGCGCCAGATCTCAGCATCCAACGCCTCCCACCGAGGAGAAAACATGCACTATACTTACGGGACCAATGACCTTATCCGTTGACACTTCCGGAATCACCACTCAGTCAATCCAATGCACGTAGCAAGGGAGAGGGTGACGGAGCCGCCGTTGTGGACGGGGGACGACGGGGAGCGGGTGGCGCACAGAACAACTGAAGAGGTTGATGACGACCCTGGTGGAAGTGGTAGCGTTGCAATGACGCTGGTGAGGGGTCAGGCGTTGTTATTGGGCAGGTAGCTTGGGTAATTAACAGGACTCGAATTTTGATGACATGTCATCTTTTATTGGCGCATTTTAGACGTAGCTAACTTGTAAATTAATATTTATTACAACATATAGATGATAGAAATGTATAGTTATTGGGTAATTTTAGCCATTTTTTGGGTTTAAAAAAAGTTTAGGTCTTTTTGTAACTTTTCCGTTATTTTTGAGGCATTTTTACGCATATTATTTACTTTTTGGGTGGTTGTTAGTGAATATTTTAAGAATTTACAATGGCACATTAAACAAAGTTTCTATTGTATCACTTCATGACATCATTCACTACTTTGATTTTGAACTGTCAAAATTACACGGTTCGGTAACGTCCTCGACCTATCAAAACTGCTAGTTGAAAGATCGGAGCTAAGGATTATACATAGAGCAATTGATTCAATAGCTGGCGGAATGCGTAAAAGAGATTAAAAGTAAGTTTGAACAGCTTGGTGCAAGATTTCCAGTTTTGATTTGCTCGTGCCAACAGGCAGCCATTGTGACAGCAGTGAACCTCTTGGGCGGAGCCGACGGCGACAGCGACCCCAGCAGCTGAGGGGGCGGAATCATCCGACTGGGACCATACAACGGGCGAGTCGTCTCAAGCGCATCGTGCCGGCTGCCGGGTCGGAGAAGGATCCGCCTCTCAACCTCGGGTCGTCGCAGTGGTTGGGGGGCCGCGCAATGGAAGAGGGTGGGAGCGCGCCGGGGCGACGGAGCCAGAATAGGATGTGGAGGAGAGTAAAAGGGGATGGTGAAAGGGAGAAGGCGGGCCGGAGCGGTGTTGGCGTCGACGTCTTATTTCCCGACGACCTTGGCAACGCCCTTTGCTCGACCGAAGCGCCTTCTGACGCGCTATATCGAAACTTAATAGACCGGAAGACGGCTTCCCCCGCAACGGTTGGCGCAAGCCGCTGTTTATTCCGCGGACAAGCGCGCCGCCTGTGCCCCCCAGCGGCGAAGTTCGCAACGGTCTCCTCCGGTCTCCGCCGAAACAAAGGCCTGGCCTTCGAATGCGACGAGCTACAAAAACATGTGGACGGATCCGACGACGTCAAACGGACAGATACAACTTCGTAATAATAAACCATAATTTTCACTACATTCTTAAATTCAATGAATGATTTATATATTTATAGGCAAATTCTCCATATCTTTTATAGAAAACATTACGACTGCATATTTTTGCCTACATAATATAGACAATTTTTTTTCTACCATGTGCGCAAACGATGCTACGTCCTAACGGTTTTTTTGCGACATGTGGTCACTTACGGCTTCCTACTGAATCAAGATTCGTGCGTTTTAGTGCAGGCTAGTAGAGTTCTTTCAATATGTTAATAATTAATTGGCACAAATTCCCAGCTAATCTTCATTTTTCTCAGAAGTTATCTTAAATTTAGGATACGTTTTATAACGCTTGTTAAATATTGATTTATGGAAAGTATGTGAAAGCTGTGTATAAACATTGTTTAGTCAGTACATAAGCTTTTCACAAACTGTACGAACTAATGTTATGATTTTTGAGGAATTTGCACACATTTTCTAGAGGGAAATTATAATGGGTCTTCATCACCCACAAAAATTAAGATACAAGACTTTATCATTTTCATTACCACGTCTACTTATTACCACAAGCATATTAAGTAGTAAACATTTCATAGTAATGTGCATCTATAGTAATGAAATGGTGTATTGTATATCGTGTATTTTGAAAAATACACATTATATATAAGATATTAGCATATAATGACACGTGCAATAATATTATAATAATATGTAATATGTGTTTCTAGAATTAGATGTTTAATAATTCAAAAATAGTTCCACCTCTTCATATTCATTTACCACCGCAATTTACCACAGCTATTCCATTCATTTCTTCACGGACATAACTTAAGATAAATTTCTTCGATTATTCCGTACGATGCTTAAAGTAATTTCTGTAAATGAAATTTTGCTCATGATAAGATATATATCACTACTTGGAATGTAATTATATTGCTACCAATGTAGGTGGCCCGAACTTTTAAATTATCTACGACGGAATAATCTAGAGACAAATCTGGTCAATGTTGTATTAGAGATGAGAAGTTACCAATATCTCGAGAGGGAAATGTAACTGAAGTAAAGACAAACCATAAGAAATCACATCAATCACATTATAACATTACGTAATACTGTCCTTTTATTTGGACACAACACAACCACAGACAAGTGAAATGTCACATGAAACAATCGGCGTCCGTTAGGATTGTATTGTGCGTCAACTGTCAAGACTAATAGAAATAAAGGAGAGTTGTTTTAAAAAATGGCACATTGTGTTACAAATGGATTAAAACCAGAACGGCATAAGTGACATTTTATAAATGCCGAGAAATATTTTTATTAGATGTAGATTGAGATTTATTTATTTAGTCAAAAAAACAGTAAAAACTTAATGTGACTGAAGATTATATGCACAAGTTTTCTTGAGTTCCAGAATCCCTTCCCGTCATTTTAACTACAAATAGTTGAAAGATGAGTAAAAGTTTAAAATAAATAAATAAAAATATATTTTAAAATATCGTGAGATTATTAATATTTGAAAAAATAGGCATTTTCGTTTCCGAGTTACAGAAAACTTATTTGCAACGGTAAACGAATACATATATTTCGTTCGCAATATTCACAAAGCCATTCTCATTTTCTTTCACAGAACAATTACAACATGAATACACACGAGGTTTTAATTTTTAACTAAAATAACTGATTTCTTTAAAGATGTCTTTGAGGTAGTCATCAGCCATAGTAACTTGTCCCTGCCCTTCTTTTAAAGATTCTGAAGTTAAGGAAAGCGCCCACCGCCTTGAATTCGCTCCGCCACTGCGTGCTGGCCAGCGCAGCGGCGGCGCTTCGTGGAACTGGCATTTAGCACAGGCGTCGCTTGGGTGCGCGCTGCCCCAGCCGTCGCAGCCTCGCGACGCTTCTCGCCGCGGGCGGACGCGCGACTAATCAGGAGCGCATCTGCGAATGAGCCGGCGGCGGCGGGGGCGCGGGCGGGGCTGGAGGTGGGAGCCGAAACGGGGAGGGGCGGTGGCGATGGCGAGGGGGCAGGCGTTGGGGGCAGATGCGGGGGGCGGGCGTGGGCGTGGCGGCGGCGCGCGCCTCGGAATCGCCTGACGCCGGGGCTGCGCACGGCCGCTTGTTCGCGTCAACTGGTGCAGCGCCCAAGCCCCGCGAGACACGCGCGCCTTGTGGGCTGTGCGGATGCAGGGGGCGCCAGCCAAGGCGGCCCGGCGCATGTGGCTGCCCCCTAGGCCTACGCCGTCACGGGTTGGCCTGCGTCCCTCTTGGATTTTCACTTGCTCGCTCTGCAATGTTGCAGATTCAATATAAAATTTACATATATTTTGAAGTGTGAGTGGGATACTCAAGCTATCTATCAGTGATGTATATAATCTTACATTTGTCTCTGCACTTGTGGAAACATAATTGTTTTACTTGGCAATAATTTGTTGTTCTGTGAGTTTTTACTTTTTTGTATAGTTTCACAACTACCCATTTAGAATGAACGTGAAAATTATCAGAAACATATAGCAACAATTCGGCGCAATAAATAGATAGAACCCGACGGTGTACCAGGCGAGATACTGAAGCTTGAGGCAGAAATCATTGAGTATTACATCACGTGACTGTTCCAAATATCCATTCAAGGTGCACTTCCTGATGACTGGAAAAAGGCTTTAGTTGTTCCAAATCTCAATTCTGATGTCGACAACTGCTCTCATAGTCCGATTAGTCTAACATCTGTAGTAGGTAAACAAATGTATAAAATCATTGCAGGATACATGAGAGCTGTTCGGGAAACTACAGAATGGTTGTACGCAGGGCAACACGGGTTCAGTCCAGACTACTCATGCGAAACCAACTTCTAACAGTTTGCCAAGACATTTCCGACTCTTTAGATGCAGGAGTAACAACGGACGCGATATTCATGGATTTTACAAAAGCATTCGACTTAGTTCCTTGCGATCGATTACTTGATGAACTTCGAAATTCAGGAATTCACACAAGAGTAATCACTTGCATCGACTCTTTCCATAGCGGTCCCTCACAAGGAATTAAGATAGATAATTATCTTTCTGATGAAATCCACGTCATGTCAGGGGTAGCGCAAGGAAGCGTGCTAGGCCTTCTATTCCTAGCATACGTTAATGATATTTCCGATTCTATTAATTCAACGATTAGGCTCTTTGCACATGACTGTTCACTATACCGACAAATACAAAAGTCTCGAGATCAGCAGATTCTGCAAAAGTATCTCGATAAAATTATGAAATGGGTGATAGAAAATGAAATGAAAATTAAACCTAAGAAATGCATAGCTATAACCTTCAGTAGGAAGCGTGAGAAAATGTCACTAAAATACACATTTGCAGATCAATCTGTGCCTGAGGTCAGTATCTTCAGGTTTTTGGGAGTTAATATTTGAAGCGATCTGAACTGGTCCAACCACATCCATCACGTTGCGCGCAAAGCTGGGAAATCACTCAATTTTGTAATGCGCATACTGGAGAAAGGAACCGCATGGAAACTGCACAAGAGATATTATGAAATTTAATATGTAACTTCTACTTAGTTATTGATTGACGTTCAGATACAATTGAATTTATTGAAATTGCGTACCCAAAATCACCCCATAACCAAACTGAATGTGAGCAAAAACGTTGGTTTTATGAAATTTATTGTCACACCTTTGCCCTGATGGACTCCCTTGTTTCCCAGTTTATGGTACTGAGGATGCGGGTCGTGTGAAGGTTTAATGTTTCATGTTGTTGCGTAACACAAAATGAGTTCGTAGAAGAGTACTTTATCTGTGAGTCGTGGTGCAAAAAGGAAATACTGGGCTGCAATCTCAAATATGTACCTCTCCCTCTCTCATCAATACTCTTTTTCTTTCCGTAAAGTAAAAAATGAGACGCAATTGAAACGTTGATAACTATTCAACTCACCTGCGAGGATTTCTTTTGATTAATCGATTTGACTGATTAGCCTTCTCAGCTATTTTTGATTTTACGTATGCTTAAATTAGCATATTTTCGTACACTTATTTGCACAGAATGATAAAATATATTAATTTTTCTGTATCAATTTTTTTTCATTTTTACACATTAGTATTTTTACTTTCCTGTTTACATACGTATATACAGAGTAATATACGTAGTATAGGAAAAGTTATATAAGGCTGCGGTAAATCGATTTCGAGAGTTCGATGGAAATATACTTTTTGAGGTCCCCTGACAGGAAAAGTGCTAGTTTCAACATCCGTCGGTCCGCCTGTCTTTTTGTGAACAATACTAGCGCCTAAAGTATTCGTAGGATTGTGTCCGAAATGAATATTCCCCGATCGACCTGGCCCTATTTGAAGCTCAGATATTTCGAGAAACAGTCTTTAAATTACTTTAAAATACTTTACTTCTGCTCTTTGCATAACATTTAACAAGTTCGTTGGGTATACTACCTTCTTCTTTAATATTTTCATAATATTCCTCATCTCCTTTTGTTAACATCATTCTAATTTCTTTTCTCAATACGATTTTCTTTTCATCCAATAACCCAGTGTACTTATTAAATGCTTCTCCGTAAATGACTCACAGGTACGTCACAAAGAAAGAGTTGTAAGGAGGCAGCGTTTTCTAAGAAAGCAAATGATCACAATTTTAATTGCTTTAATCGAAAATTAGTCGGATTATATTTTCACGTGCTCCATGTTTCTAAAGGGCATAAAAGGAAGAAATATAAATAAAATAAGTAAGAGCGTCCTCATTTTAAATTCCTACACTATTTTAAACTTTTCATCAAAGACACGTATTGTTCTAAACAAAAGTAAACGCGTGTTTACGTATTGACCAATGAACACTAATTGTATTTCAACGTAGATTTCTAGCTTTCTACCAAGCGTGAAATGAATGTAATTAGATCACTTAAATGTTTACTAGCATGTACGATTTTATCACAGACCGAGAACAGTTGACGATCTGTTTTCAAGCATGTACCATGAAATTTCTTGTAGACCTTTGCTGAACGTGCGCAGTCGATGTAGAGGAAAAGAAACACTGATGGCAGATTTCTTTGAACACTTCTATTAGTTCCGCAGGCCTTTCAGCCTGTTATTTTTAAGATTAGTTCCTGAAAATACTTCAGAATTCTGAATACCTTTGCAGATAAGACAGACGTTTACATTTTTGCCATTGAGTGTTGTAGGGGGCCAAGGACCCAAGGCCATGCACTCACCACCTTCAGAGGTCAAACATGTGCATGAAAAAGGGAGGGGTAGGGTAAGGTGGCTAGCTCCACCACAGAAACTCGACTTTGATGACCTGCTCGGTCAATCCATATGAATTTCGTGCACAAAGCAAACTCTGGGAGGTTTTCTCAATGTTCTTCCATTGCCTCTGCCTATCGATCAATGTTTTATCGGGGTTATTCCGTTGTCTTCGCTTCTCATTCTGTCATTTCTTCAACAACATTCCCCTCATCATCATTGTCGATTTCATCTATTCGTAGTCATTACTGCATCATCACTCATGAGTCTAAATATATTTTTCAGAATTGTTCCTTCAGATTTTATTTTCGAAATCTGATTTTCTATTTGGAAGTAGTTTACCCCTCCTAAAATTAATAAAAAAGTGCACCAAAGAGAATTTATAAGATGTGTTGGTGACATACGTATACGTTTTGTAATTCCATTTGTCGGAATTTTGTTGCAATTTTCAATGTGAAACAGTTGAGGAAAGAGTCTTAACCAGGTTTTTGAGTTGATTTCGCCCCAACGCCCCGCGGCGTCGCCCGGCGACACACGGCCGGCCGCAGACGGGGCTGGACGGAAAGAAAGAGTAATTCTCTACTCCTCTGGCTCTGGGTGCGGGGTTGGGACGACGTTCGGTTCTGTCCGTATGGTTACGTGCAACGTCTTTGATTCGGCTCTATGCCGGGAATGTGAGGCCGGAAATTTCCCGGGTGGGATACTCTATGGCAGAGAACTTTGGCAATTGGCATTTGGTACAACAATAGTGATTATATACAGTGTATTAAACCTGGAACAGAAAGAAACTTCGTAAGCCGAAACACTGAAGAATGTAAGTGGTGGTAATGTAAATTAATAGATTTGATTCATTGATAATCACCTCCAGGTCTTTTAATATTAAATAAAATAATTAGCAGCTACTGAAAGTAGTTCAAATCATTTTTTGAATTCACATAATTTTATATTTGAAATCTGAGTTGTTTTTTGTGTGTGTTGCTTCTGACTCGATTTTTTTATTGCAGGCGTTCAAAATCATACATAACAAAATTCAACAAAAACGTAGGGAAAAGATGAATTAAAGTCATGAATCTCCAACTGAATGAGACACCAGTAAACTATTGGTAGAATTTTAGACATTAAAGAACTAATAATATGAACTTTGGAACATATTAGAATCACTCTAACGGAGCATTTGCAGAGAACTAATCTTTACAAGAAGCGCCTGAAAAAAAAAAAAAAGAAAAAAAAAACTACGTTTAATATCTCGTATTCACTGAACACCTCTCCAAAGTCCGTTCGCCAAATCGATTCTTTCTTGACAGGTGTATGTTATGTTCTTCCTTAAACCGAAGAATATGTTAATAAAGTAAGAAAAAGGATGGTGATTGATCTGCAGTGACTAAATAAGAGGATGTAGAATTTCGAAAAAACTGCTTATCACCCCCATATGCGGTCATGATACTAGATATTAATGCAGTGACCAATGACTGCACCAATATTCTGGTTGTACAAGTTTTTCTAGGAAAGAAAATATTTATTTTATATTTTTTCATTTATATATGTTATGTCAAAAATTAATTATTAACCTCAATTGACGCGATGTTAAAATACATAATGAGCGCAGAAGATGATGTCGAGACCAGAGCTGTACATCAGGAAGACGGAGATATCATGGAGAAATGTGTGGTGTTTTTTTTTTTTTTTTTTTTTTTTTTTTTTTTTTTTTTTTTTTTTTTTGTCTTCCATAAATTATCCTTGGAGTTTTGGAGATGTGGGACGCAATACGGTGTATTGCCCACTACATTACCAGTCTCCACTCAAAAAAAAATCTATTGCAGTACAGCAGGCCCACATTATGGTCTTCATAACAGGCAATCTGCATAAACGGCGTTAACAGACCTCTGTGTTAACGGTGTTCGCCGGGTCATCACACCTCCGCGTTGAGCGAAACCCGACGAGACGCCCGCAGTGAGAAGCCTTGGGAACTGCAACCATTGTGCCATCTCCCCCAAGTTCACGCCGACGGTAAGTAATGGCCCCGAAGAAATACCCAAGAGGCCCTGCATTTCGCGGTGCCACCCGCTGTTCCGCCCCGGGCCACGGGCGCGGGCGTGCCCCGATCGCCCTGCGGCCATTACACCACAATGGCGCGGCGCGCGGCCGCCCGCGACGCGGCCGTAATCGCCGTCATTTGGGTAACAGCCCCGCGGCCGCCCGCGCCGCCCACCCGCCCAGCGCATTTCCTCACACGCCCTTCCGCCGCCACCTCCAGGCGGCGCCGCCGAAAGCCTCGAGGCGCTCGCAGTCAGGAGAGGATCGAGAGCCGGCGGATCCCAGGGCGACGGGGTGATCTCCGCCTCCAGCAAATAAAGCTGTGCGGAAAATATATATCTTACCGGGAAGAAGGAAAACGAAGTGTGCAGAAAATAAGAATTTGATGACTACACGTAGAGTAGTTGGAGACATTTAATAAATGTGCTCTGTCCCCTCCCTGCGCGATTTCATGGAGCATTTTCGTCACTAATTGGATATGTCGAGTTCAGCCGCTATCTGGAGGAGAATTTTAGCGGCAGGCTGCTCTCTTCGGTGTGTTCCAGTGTTTTCTCCAATCAAACCAGACGAATGCCGGAGCATTACCTAACATAGACCGCGCGCTATCTTTCTTTCTTCTTCCTCGTCCTTTTTTCGCCCTTTACACGCACACTTGCATTTAGATGCACTACACTATGTTTCGTGCAACTTTCCTTGACCGATGACCTTACTTCACACTCTCTGACACAATAAACCGTTGAAGGTAAAAGCTCGCAGTGAGCACTGGTGACAACATTCCAAACACATCTTAACTGGCGCGAAATAGAAACAATTTTATTTTGAAGACGAGAACTTCAATCCGTCATTTTCTCCAAAAAACTAAAGAAATGGCTGAAGCAGGTTCAGATCTATTACAGGAGATACCTCGAACTCCTGAGAAAGTTGGAACGCAAATTATTGAAAACGTTGTGGAGGCATGACTGATTCTCCAGAGATTGGTATTGCTTCATAAACTATAGAAGCCAATTTTCTAACTAATACCCCCACTCTACCCGCATTTCTTCAATCCATCATTGAAGAACAGCTGCGCGAGTAATACCACTCGTGTGGGAAGAGCGGTCGAGGAATTGGAGCCCGTCCGGGCCGGGGCGGCGCCCCGGGCGGCAGACATCCGGACGAAAATCCGCTCCCGACGGAGCACGGTGCCTCATCTCGCCAGTCAGCGGGGGACGATCGAACGACCGCAAACGCGCACCACACTTATGGGAATGGCCTAATTTCCTTTCGTTTTTGCAAACAAATAAACACGTTTCGTTAACGACTTCCCCTCTCAATATGGAAAAGGGAAGGCAGGGAAGAGGATGGAATTTAACATGCGAGCGTTCTCACACAGATACACAAGTTTGGGCATAATACGAGATGGTGTATTTTTCTCGCCAAGGCTTGTTTCCGTTTCAGCCTCACGTCTGTCAGACAAGTAGCCCAACACAACGCTCCGCACACGCAGCCCTAGGGCGTTCGTCCGTGCTCATCCGGGTCAGACGGCACTTAGGCGCATGCGCGCTACAAGATGGTTCCGTGGAAGCTAGAGCGGACCGCAGCACCGGCCTCGAGAATTTGGAATCACAACGCGAAGAACTTCCAGGAACCACTCCGCCCGGACCCACTTCCAGTACTCGGCTCCTAGGCCTCTCGTCGCAGATTTGTGGGTAGATAGAGCTGCCTGCTTCCAATTAGCTCCTCTCGGGGCTCGCGTGTCTCCAGCTCCGAGGATATTAGGGTATTAGGTAAACGAAGTGTTAGCAGGAGAGGTTCCTGGCTCGGTTGCGGGTAACACAGCTACCTCTTTTATTCAATCAATTGATTCCCAAATTCATTTAATAGATAGTGAATTATACATTATAAATAAACGAGCCAATAAAGGTTTTCGGTATCAAGGACCCACAGATCGTGAATTCTGACGACAAAGTGTTAGAGGAAGTAATTTACTACACTTCGGAACAAGACATACACTTTTTATTCTTACATACGTATTTCTCTGTCGAAAATCCGCAGATTTTGTCCCAAGCATTACGTTTCTTTCCCAATCATATGTATATTGCTTTGTATATACGTGCGTATATAAGAAACTAATACTAGAAACGCTTAAAATAATTTGAACTCTTTCCTGCATCAAGATTGTTGAAGATTGATATTTTGTTCTTAATGAAATTTATTCTTGAAAATTAAATGTTTAAATGATATCATACACAGTGTTCAATATATATGTAGTTTTTCAGCAAGATTCAATGAAAAAGAGATGATTAAAAACGTACAAGATTTTAATCAAGAACGGTACCATTTCTTTTACTTTCTCGTATACGTACTACGTATCAACGGAGTAATATATGTAGTGGTAAAAGAGAAAAAATAATCTCTTGCCCTGCTAGGACACTGTGTAATTGAGAAATTTGATCCCTAAACTGAGAACAATGGTACCGAGATGGGGCCAAGGGCAAGTATGTGTCAACGTTCAGGACCGAGATTGGTCTATGCGATATTCGGGGGACGCGGAAATACTGGCAATGTCCTGAGAGGAGCGGAAGGGGCCGCCAGAGGACCTGGCAGGTGTTTGAGGCGCCGATAGATGGGAAGAGGATGAGGTGAAACCGTAAAGCTAGCCCCGTTTCAATACAACAGCAAACTAACTTATGTAAGAAAACAGTTCTATTTTGTGGCACTTTGAGTTCGTATTTCGGACCTCGTTCCCCAATCTTGAGAACAAGAAAGCCAAAAAACAAACAAACAGTGCCACACCTTGCCTCAAAACCCACGTCAACAAGCAAATGTCATCGGAAGCTGTTGTCCAGTCGCTGTGTGCGCTGGAGGCGATCTTGTTAATACCCTTTTCTGCACTGTTCGCATGAACTGCGGCAACTTTGCTAGAGTGAGGAAACGCATACAGCCAGTAATCAGAGGTACTTCTTCCTTTGTGGAACGAAATTTACGTGAGGTTACATGAGCATAGAATGAGTACGGAGACACAATCATCTAGCGAAGTTACCAAGTCCATCAGTAGGACGTCTTCCTCTGAACCAGGGATGTGGTTCCTGTCCACGGACTAAACCTCCATCAAGTAATACAGTCCAGGCCTCGGACCGTTTGACTCGAAGGAGTTTCGGTCCGAGAAGACTCGACACGAGATGCTAGACGAAAAGGCAGAAGTCAGCAATGACGAATTTACACTTCTTAATTTCACGATAGCATTGCACAGCAGAACTTGTTGACCGACTAGCGTTTCAACGGGTCAGACGACATAGAGGTCGATTTTGTGGTGACCAACTTGGAGAGCACGCTTTTCCCCGGAAACGTGCCTGTCATAACATCCGACGGATACCACGGGCGCTACGCCAAACCATTGGAGACGATCAACCCTCTCGGATAAATATTATACTCCAAGATTGAAGATTTGTACGTCATTAACAATCCGTAGCCAGTGCGGAACTGAGGGCTGATTAATATAAAAGATTTACATTATTTTTAAAGATATGTTTAGGAAAGGAGTTGACTTTCATTTTGCAAGTCTTTTGACCTGAAAATAAAAATTGACTAACGAGGTAGAAAACACCCCAGAATCCGTAACAAAGTAATACCACTTTACGGTACTATTAACCAAAAAGAAACAACGTTACAGAAAAAATAAAAAATACATAAAACACTCTCTCTCTTTCTTCCTTTCTCTCTCTCTCTCTCTCTCTCCCTCTCTCTCTCTCTCTCTCCCTCTCTCTCTACCGCTGTAGTGGTAACCACCGTTGGAACGAACCAAATTTCGTTTTAATATGCGATGACAATTTTGATAAGTTATGTTGATCTTGACCTTGTATTATAAATATATGTATAGAATCGTGATGGCAATTTTGACAACTTTTTATTGTTACCTGTAATTACGATTTTTCAATAATCGTGGCTCCAAGATTTCCAGATCCATCGACTGTTGACGGCGTCGGGGCTGGCCAGGCCGTCGGCTGCCAGGAGCGCACTTTGCAGGCCACATCCTGCGGAACAGGCACACGAAATTAACACGTGACGCTAACTCACATAAATAAATTTGCACTTGATTATGATAGGCGCCCACACTGTTTACGAACGGCGCCCTTAAGTTAACGCTCAAATTTGTACCGAACTCTAATTAAAAACAATTTTATTTATGACCATCATTAAATTTTCGTCACAAAGGGCTTCGTTACAGCAAGACTGTTAGTGGCGGTTTTAAAAGTTTTATTTTCGAAAAAAAATTTTAGATTAAAAGTAACCATTAATAAGTCACAAATAAGTTCATAGATTATATATCTATTGACAATTAAAATGCTTAAGACTTAAATCAAAGAACTTGATTTTATTAAAAAAATAGACATTTGTGAATACTCATATTGGAAACAATTTTCTAATTATTAACAAGCAGACAAATGTATGTACTGCTGATAATTTTGTCGCAGAAAAGCTCTTACTACCGAACCCGGTGACGACAACGAGGAGCAATCCAGTTGCTCGATTTAGAAAAACAATTCTCTAACACGTGCTGGAGCCAAAATCCATGTTTGGGGTCCTTGACAGAAATATCGATTGACGGCAAGTCCATCTGCGTGAGAACGATGCTAGCCGCTAAACCGTTCAGACGATTTTTTTTCAAACTCTTTCCCAATCGATGGTTGATGTCGCGTCCCCTTGAATTCGAAACCGATATTTTAATTTTAGGGGTACTTTGCATCAAGTCACTAGGGAAAATTTTCAAACAGGTACTTATTTTACGACAACTACAATTATGAAGATAATTTTGTTTCATAATGAAGTGTGGTAATCAAAAACAGATCTTCAAATAAGGATATGTTCAATTTTTCGAAAATATGAGTGTTATTTTGCCTAATATTGCGATAAACATAAGCATTTTTTATTTTCTTTAAGCCATTGTTTTTCTTAAAAAACGGCACCAAATGTTTTTTTTCAATTTTCACCAGGAATATCGTACAGGATGCTTAAGAGGGTGCAGGTGTCGTATTCATTAAAATCCCTGATTTTTCTAAAATTGAAAAAAAATGTTTTGATTGTTTTGTTTTTTCCCATAATGACTCCACTCCAATAGTTTAAAATTCAGCTTCACTATGCACTTATTCAACAAATGGATTGGACATTTCAAAGTTCAGCTGTTGTAGCTTTTGATTTTGATTTCCTTTCAGGACTTCAGTTGCTGAATTCGCATTAAAATACAAAGATGATTTAAATTCCAACGAGTTGTATTTAAAGATTGAAAGCTACAAATACCAAATAAAATCATTATTGTCTGATCTAAAAAATGCAGATCACATTGCACTTCTTAGACATGAAGAATATGAGTTAGTAACCAGTTATCCTAATTGCACTACGCCTTGCATGGACGCTACCTATGACTTCTGCCAGCAGAGAAAGATCATTATCAAACTGAAATTAAAAAAAAAAATATCGCAAATTTGTAAAGAACGTTTCAGTAATCTCGTTATACTATCGATTGAGTACGACATTACAAAAAGTATTAATATAGATCATATTATTGATAAACTGGCCGGAGAAAAAGACAGAAAACTAACGATAGTAAGAGATAAAATAATGCCTAAATGAACGAACTTCTGTTGTATTGTTACCCTAATAGTAAGTAAAAACTAATTTTGTGCCTAAATTTACACATAACTTAAATGTAAATTAGACTTACAAAATTATTGTGTTGTTTTTCTTCCTAGAAAATAAGTCTTGGGGGCGCAAAACGCAAATCTTGCCAGGACTGCTTATGGCCCAAGCTATGATTTCCCATGTTCTCTTCGTCCTTGAAGCAAGTACAGAGATGACCTCTTGAGAAAATACATTCTCCTTCCCCGAAAACCGTGTCAGTTAATATTTTTTTAATGTAGACAAAAAATTACATTAACATTTGTAAATGTAACAATTATAATAAAATAGCGCTCTTAGCAAACATGAACAAAGCAAAGCGTTCAGAACCTCAATTTGTTTCATTTTCTGACATGGTTAAGTTCACACAATTCACCAATAAGACCCTTGTTGATACACGCCATTGCAGGAAATAGGAAAGATGTTCTTTGACAATGTACAATAATATTTCTTGTTGGAAAAGATAATATATTACTTATAAAATAGCTAACAGATTATGCATTATGGCAAAAACGCCCCCGCCGTGACAGTGATTTCTCACTGCCGTGACCAGGATTCGAACCTGGGTTATTGCGGCCACAACGCAATGTCCTAACCACTAGACGATCACGGCTAAGTGGAGGCTTGCAGAGTGGGGTCGTCACATAAGTATATATAGTATGAATAAAAATTGTATCGAAGTTACTATTATTATATTTTATTATTTATTACCATTTTGTTACGAATATTTTATGTTTAATGAAGACGAGTTTTATTGCTTTAGAATAATATTTCCGAACAAGCGAATACTGCGCTTCTAGTGGCCATTTGCACAACTTGATTCCGCTCAGCTGTTCGGCTAGAGATGAGCGGCTGCACGCGGGATGCACTTGTGGACATTTAAATTTTTAACTTTTTCTAAACGAATTCCATAATTCGAATTAAGACTTTGGCACTATTAATTGGTTGCAATGGAGAACAAGAACGATAGTTCAGCCACTGACTTGTCGCAATTCGACTGGTTACAACTGAAGAAGGACATAGACAGCGAAATGAAAATGGAAAGTACAGAGCAGAAGTTTATTCGCAAATTTAAAGAAAATCCGCTCGTTCCTATTGGTGAGTTAAAAATACTCGATATTACTTTCTTGTGTTTCACATTTCTCATCTCTTCGGCTTTGTATTTGATTTAATGTGATTGCGTTTTGTCTAGATTGTGTGTGTTTATACTAATTACAACCCCTATATTTTAGGTTGTACAGTGACACTTGGTGCTCTGACATATGGACTTTGGAGTTTTAGGCATGGGCGAAGTCAAATGTCTCAATATATGATGCGTTTACGTATAGTTGCTCAAGGTTTTACAATTGTAGCAATGTTGGTTGGTATTGGACTAGCTGCAAAAAGTAAGTGAAGATATCAATGAAATGCATATTTTGTGGCTGTCTTGAAAAATCAAAAACATGCATATGAATATAACTAATAATAAATGTATAATGTATTAGAATAATTGTTACTTTCAATTACTACCCTCCTGTAGAAGATTCTTCCTGAACCAAAAAACGCTTGTACTAGGTTTTCCTATCACTAATTTACAAAAAGTGTATTTTACTGCAAATATGTTTTGTATACACATGAGTTTTGTGTAAAATATGTGTTCTCTTGATAAAATAGTGTTTTGTGAAGTCTGTCTGCTCTTCGAAATTGTAAACTTTTAGTAATGAATATGAAATCATAAGTAGAATGTAAAACACCTTCAGTCCTCAGGTGTCACCAAGAAAAAACTGACCATCTTTTTGTTTCACAACATAAAAAAATTGACTGTTGCAACAGGAATGAAGAGCAAAGTCAATTGCAAAATTTAATACCGCTCCAGCTGATAAATAGTTAAATAGTTTGCAATGATACTAATAATTCATTGTTACATTGAACATTTTCTAATCAAAAATTGACTTGTCTTAATCAATATGATCTCACATTTACTTCCCAATATGTTAAGGGTTTGGATAAATTAAATTTACTCCGTTACATGTTGATTGGATAAAAAGTATAATTAAGCAGAAATCAGACCAAGACGGTGGTCTCCTTGGTTAATTCATGAACATAATCATCACATAAAATAGTTATAATTATATTATAGTGTCAAGACTAAAATAGCTAAGTACCCAGTAACAGATTACAGATTATTCTTTTGTTGCATTACAGTCCTTTCAGTGAGCCTTGCCATCTTTCACAATAGCACATTTGTTTCTATGCTTTGCCCTTCTCCGAACCTCTAATGTCCTGTCAAAACCTTTCCATATCTTCCAGTCACCTCCATGTCTTTATCTTCCCTTTAATTCAATAGAAAATACCATTTTTGTTATCTACTCTTGTCCCCCTTCATAATGTGTCCTAATCACATAATTCTTTGGAACTTTATTTCAGAAACTATATCAGATTGTACAAGTTGGTCAACACCAAATTGTATTTTATTCACCTATGATCATGTTCACATATTTATTCAAATGAACACCTTAGGATTTTCCTTTTGCCAGGTCATCAGTTTGTTTTCACCTTTACTTGGTAATATGTGTTTTGTATAAACACGAGTCCTATACAATAGTTTTATTATTGTAGTCATCCTCTTTAACATATCTGCACGTTCCTCTTCTGAAAAATGCCCCTTACAGAACAATATTAATTAGTAGAGGCTTGAGAAGATTTTACTTCTGTTTTTATTTTTCCTTCTGGTAAACATGATATTTAAATTCATCCACGCTTCCATAAGATTTCTCTGCCTGATTGAAAATGTGTGGGTGTAATGATTTTATACCTTTCTTGCCTGTCCAGGAGCAAAGCCTGACCCATTCCTGAGGGAGAAAGATAGCACTCCATATCCTTAATATACATCAAATCATTCAAAACACCTACAATATTATTGGTCCTATGACCATGAATCACCTTAGGATTGAAAGAATGATCTCAATACTGAAAACTTCCAACAACTCTATACAATGTAACACCCACTCTTCCAATTATTTCACTTCTGTTCTTCTGTTTTCAAATATGAAGATCATGAACTAGTGAAAACACTTCATGATAAAAATGCAGGTGTCCCTAAACACAAATTGCATCCATTGAAATCATATGTTGTGAGATGAGCAAAGGTGTGTTGAACTAGGAATTTGTTACAAATGCATATTGAAATTAATTAATATGCTCTCAACATTTTCTCAAATAATACATCATCTCTTAACATTGACATTTAGATTGAAGGCTAGACTAAACCCAGACGTACTTATAACATTGTGAATATCTCAATTAGTTTTCCTGCAGAGAATTAAAGGTGAATGTGAGGGGCAACCCTTCTACCCTCACATAGGCAAATATTTTCTGAAATTTTAATGTATTAAAAAAAATTACCATGTATATATCATGTCTGAAGCACTATTCCCTTTGAAAATTAAAATGTTTAATTTCATCTGAGGGGTTTTCATTTTAAAGAAATTAATTACAAACAATTTCAAAAATAAACAAACAGAGAAACCAACACTGTTCCCCTGAAATGCTTCCCGTATCATAACTGCAGAGAATAATTGTTTCTGACATTAGTGCAGTTCATACCATGTAGCAATTTATGGTAATTGTGAAGGACAAAATAAATGTATCAAGCATTTCATTATCAATCACAAGAATAATGAACAAGAACAGTTGGAGTGATTAATTTATAAGAAAATGTTACATTTCAGTTTGACATTAATCACACACACATTTCAATATGAGAATATTCATCTGAGTTTTGCAAGTAATTTTTAAAACTGAAAAACATGTACATAAAAGTACTTGCTAACTCAATCTAACATAAAATATATTATCCATTTACACAATTAGCTGTTTACACTATAAAATAAGAGACATCTGTGTACAATACAAATGTAAATTATGAACATCTCATACCCACAGGACATGATACAACCCCTGTATCAAGTAATATTACAGGTACTTCACCATAACGCTCATTGATGGCCTCATAGCACAACAGGTAGTTGGTGTCTGTAAATTATATGCAACAATAGAATCACTTTCACGCATGATATGCTTTCCTTGATTCTCTTGTATATGAACATGTCAATCATCTTTCTTCCCTGCAATTATAAAAGGACACCTTAATACCTCACATTGCTACTTACACATTACTATTATAAAGAATCAAAATATGAAGAACAGTATATTCATTTCTTACCAGTGGAAGAGTTCTGACTTTGACTAAGGAAAGCTAAATGACCCTTTGGACACTTGTTTGCATAATGACCTTTACAACCACATTTAAAACACGTAACCTCTTCTAACGGTTTCTGTGGTGGTTTCGGAAGAGAATCATCCCCATCTTTAGATACATACATCAAATTCTTAGCCTGCAAACGATGAAGCAATGAATTAATCACAACATATGTGTAATTACAGTTCGGAAATATTTGCATATAACAAACCTACCCTGTATTCTTCTTGCTTTGACTGCACTTCTTTCATTTCTGGTGGCATTTTATTACAATACAATGCTTTGTGTCCAGTCTCTCCACAATAATGACAAGTTATAACTAATTTTTTGCCATCTTTTTGTTGAACATCAGTTGCTGGGAGTTCAAATCTTGGACTATTAGAATACACAAGTCAGGTTAATGTAAATGTTCAAAAAATTGAAAGTAAAATGCAAGTTGTGAGGCCAAATAACATTTTTTTCTTCTTTTCTCTCATCTTCCTAAATTCTATCTAATCAAACTAAACATTAACTAATTTCATAAAATTCAACAATAATTCAAAACATTCAGCGAGTTATTTTTATTCATAATTTTGTTTTACTGTACTTCTTGAAAACCAAAATACTTATGCACATGACACAAACTTCCTTCCTCAATAACAAAAAACATCTCCAATTTAGGACACATTTGCTAAAGAATGTGAGATCAAAACAATGATATACACTATTAAACAAATAGAGAAGATATTTCCACCAATACTTACTGCATAAATTTGCAATCAGGCCCATCAAGACAAAATCCAGCAAGGTAGTTCATACATAATACACGTCTAACATGCCTATGTCTACAATTAGGACCGTGTCTACAAAATCCTCTGTCATACCACGGACAGTCTTTAATTTTGCTTTCAGGGTCGATGTGTAAAAATGGACATTCCTTATTATGGCAAGCATCTACAGTGAAAAAATCAAACGCTGATAAATCTTCCTTTATTCAAAACAGAATGTACTAAATGTAACAGTACAATGAATGAACTCACTAAATCTTGAGTAAAAATAACATTCTGGCATTTTACTCATGTCATATTCATGTAGAAATTCACATTGGTCTCCTTTCTTGCATAAGCCTCGAAGCCAGTGTTTACAAACAATGGTCCTATCTCCACGAACATGTCTAAAAGGACAAGCAGCACTCTTCGTACAAGAACCTTTGGGATAAAATTCGCAAACAGCAGCAATAGATTCTGAAACAAATAAAAAAACAACATTTTATTTCACTTTTACTGTAGTGTCGTACATCATACATATATAGTACATGTCATACATAATTAATAAAAACATACTATCCATTCCTGCAAAAGGTAAAGGTAATGCCCCATACTGTTCTTCCAAAGCAATTTCAATGTCGAATTTTAAATTATCAACACTTGCAACAATAAACTCCATTATAAATTATTCAAATTAATACTGTTTGTGAACAAAAAATTCAAAACTTAGTTATACATTAATGAACTTTTATAACTACTTTTCAACATCAACACTCATGCGAAAATTTATCCATTCGTACACATCGGTCCACATTCATTTGTCAGCAGAATAGGCAACATTATCTGAACGAAACCCACGACATTCACTATCTGCTGCAACAACTGAATGCATCGCCGTAAGACTGGTAAACCCACCGGTAAACCTTCATCTTCATTTTTATTCTACACTGCTCTCTGAGATTAGTAGTTTCATTCCCTGAAAGTCTTTTATGTTATTATATTAAATTGTTAATATGTAATTTTAAATGTTTAAAGAACTGTGAAATTTAACACATGTATCTTCTGTATCTACGTTCATAAGGTTCATACGTAAACATTGCAGTTTATATGTAAACTGCACCTATTGTAGCATTATAACCTAGCGTTTCTTACCTTTATATAAAAGAAAAATATTTTATATATTTTACACTTACATCTACCTTTCCTTCCCTATCCATAATCTATTAATTCTGGCACACTAGCATCCGATTGTAAAGTTGGTACTAGTACTATCAAAGCCAATCACAAATTCATATAATATAAATATTCACGTTTCCTGCACGTTTTGCTCAATCTGAATATGTGAAGGCATTAAACTCTGAGTTACAATATAAATATTGGTAAGTTTGTTTAAGTTATTTATTGGAGCTGTCTAAACTCTACAGGTGTCGCTTAGTTGGAAAACTAAGAATAAACTGAGGACGAAAGCATAAAGGTAAATATGCACTTTTAACTTTAAAACATGAAATGCATCGAAACTTTTAGATTATTATGCTACGATGGAAGAGTGAAGTTATAAGGGCGCTTTCTTAATATTTAAATTAATGTGATTTGTTTGTTGAGATATATGCGCATCCCAAGACAATTGAATACAAGTCAATTGAAGTTTATGATAAATTTAAGATATATATGGGAATTTAGGATAGGATTTATGAAAATGTATTCAGGAGTTCCTTCGATTTCAGCGAAGTACAAAGTCTGCTTGATAGTTTCAAATCGTATCTGTTGATTTAAAGAAATAAAAAAGTAATTTTTGTGATTTGTTTTGAGAGTTATTTATTTGTAGTATTTAAATAATACAAATACTTACAATTTCAGTTCCTAGTTTAATTTCTTATATGGATTGATATGCTCTTAGACTACTTTGAAGATCAAAATGTCAGCAGCAGCAACCCTACAGGAACGAGGCTTAGACAATGTAGATGCAGAGCAAATTAAATCTGTAAGATTCTATTTTCATTCTTTTTAAATTTAATATTAACAAATAATCCTGTTTTCAAACCACAATATTTTATAGTCGGTAAAAGCGAAAGGAGCTCAATATTTCTGTGTACTTACAGTTCAAAGATTTTCTCATGTCATACAACAAACTCTCTGAACATTGTTTTATTGACTGTGCGTGGGACTTTACAACACGTGAAGTGAAGAGCCAAGAGGTATTTTTGTCTTTAGATAAAATGTTTACATTTTGTTTAAACTTAAAGAATATTTCTACTGATTTTGGTAATAATGCATTTTGAATTTCAGGAAAAGTGTGCTTTGAACTGCATGGAAAAGTATTTGAAAATGAACCAACGTGTATCACAGCGGTTCCAAGAATTTCAGATAATTGCCAATGAAAATGCCATGGCAGCTGCACAGAAAATGGGTGGACCAAGATAATTTTAAGAAATGAAGTAGAGTAAAACCTGTAATTTATTGGAACTGTTTCAAAATCAGTTAATGTAAAGTTATTGTAATTGCAATAAAGCCATTGTTATATGTTTATTTGAAAACTGCAAAAAACTGCTTTCATAGATCAAGCATTCAGTATCTCCAATTCATGTCATGTATCCTTATCTTCTGTTGGGTAAGGTTTGGTTCCAAATCTTAAAGTATTTGGAATAAACAGTGAGTGAGATATTCAGGCATATTTGAAAGCATTGTGGACAATTTAGGATCAAAAGGAGTCGCATGTCCCTATTGCACTGAAGTAAGTTCTTTTAACCAATGTTTGTCTCTCACTACTTTCAGCATTTGAGAGGTCTGCTTTTAAAAATGTTTCTAAAAATTTAATGCTTAGTATTATTGTATTAAGTAGATCTTCATATTTGCACTTTTTTGTGATTCATTCTACCTCAACTTCGAGTTTACTCTGATTGTATTCTGAGCACAATTAGGTGACACCTTTACTTGGAATAAAATTGATGTTTTTAAGTTAAAAATATTCACTTACACTTACATCATGTTACAACACAGACATGTTAGGTATCATGGAATAGGCAAGACAAATAATTACTGTACTGTTAGCTGGGGTAACTTCTTGAGGTCTTTTTCCAAATAACTCCAAAATAGGTTGTGTGGAGTATGCTTATTATTATAGTTTGAAGGATTTATCTTTTCTGGATAAATTATGAGGAATAATTTATTGTTTCAGTTCAACTATTAGATGAAATTTTTCTTGAAAGTTGTCACAATGTTTCTCCATCAATGGTAACTTTGTGAAAATTGATTTTTTTTTGTAATTTTTATGTATATTTAAATCAAATATACAATATTACCGCTAATCATGTTTGTTTATTTCTATTGGAAACCACAGTAGAAACAAATTTTATTGGATCTCAATGATTTGTAATGCAAATGACTTAACAGTGATGTACCTTCTAAATGTCTACAAAGAGGCCTTTTCTTCTCCCTTACAGCATTTATTGCACTTAGTTTTTCTTCAGAATAATTTATCATAAAGACACGTACCCAATGGCCTTTTATAATTTTTAGGCATTGTTCCAAAGCGTCTCATTAAAAAATAATAATCCAAAGTAGTATATTAATGTAGTTTTATTCATTTTCCGCAAAATCATGCCACAAATTCTACCCCATGAAGTTGCGATATTTGGAAATGCATTCAATATCTTACACAAGTTATTTTGAACGAAGTATTTAATATTGCATATAGGTTAGAAACAAATATACCCTACATTCAGAACTCCAAGATTCAGCACACACATACGAAAATTTCAGACCAATTACTTATTTTTCGGACGTATGTCTCACAGTTATGACAGCGCCAATGGAATATCGAAAAATCTTATCCCACTCCAAAAAAGGAGTAAAAATAATTTATTTGGCTGTGAATTGCAGGCAACGTTGAGTGAATACGATTCGCCCGAGATACGATTTTCGCTTTTTGACAATTATTCCGCATTACGTTATGTTATTTTAATTTATATTATTAATAAAGTTACCCCCGCTTACGGTATTGTACATACTAGAGGAGGCTCCGTAAATACATTGTTGAGGATGTTTCAAAGTAGGTACACAAATCGAAAACAAAATTACAGAAAAGAGCTATCAACGTTTGCAACTTCGTAACTATCCTTTTTCTGTAAGGGTCAACTCTCCCCAAAACCTGAATTTGCATGATGAAATTTTGTCAGGAAAAGAGCCGAGCTGCCAAAGGTAGTGTGACGTCATGCCGATCGCGTGGAACTACAACCGCGGGTTATTCGCACGTGGAACTGTAGACGTGGAGAATACTCGCTGTCCAGCACTGCGATCTTTCCCTATAAAAACCATCATCCGGTAAACGGAAGGTTCAGTCATAATTTGAAGCTGGCACGGAAAGCGAGCTTGATTCTGAGAAACGCCAACATGAGCCTACCATCACTGCCAAGGTCCTTGCATTGGTAAGTCAATTTAGACGGCATGACTTAAACATTTTAAATAATGAATTTTGGAATTGTCCACACCTCTTGCGAGAGTTCAACTCAAAATATTTTACAATATCGTTATCATGCACGGCCAATGAAAGAGAAACTCCTTCGTTGGCCGTGTATCGTGGGTTTCCTCGACCCACACCATTAATTCACCTGCGAATCAACTTTAACATTTTTTTTTTTTTTGTTAAAAAAGTCTCTCTCTCTCTCTCT
>BOPP01000244.1:528474-576955 GCA_017312745.1 Gryllus bimaculatus
CACACATACATATACACACACACACAGAGACATGTGTGTACTAATACATACACACTCCATTTCCCCCCCCCCTTATAACGTAAAAAATTGTAACTAGGAATGAGAGAATTATTTTGTAATAATCAGTAGTAAATACAAAAATGGTTAACATTTGTTAAGAACTTTGAATTTGTAACCCGATTAAACGCGGAAAAAAATATTATTTAGTTCACAAATTTTCAGAGATGTTATCACAAAAAAGCATCAATTTTCTATATTCATACGATAAAATTCAACGTATTTTTTTTTATTTATAATTTGGTAAGTGGAACGTATTAAAAGGTT
Organism: Gryllus bimaculatus; assembly: GCA_017312745.1. Taxonomy (NCBI): domain Eukaryota; kingdom Metazoa; phylum Arthropoda; class Insecta; order Orthoptera; family Gryllidae; genus Gryllus; species Gryllus bimaculatus. Next base: position 528,799 of record BOPP01000244.1, read on the forward strand.
TACTTTATTCACGATATTTGCTGTATTTTCGTTTTAAAATCATTAGAAAATGAAGATTTTTTCTTGCATTTCCACGTACAAAAGAAGCTGTTTGGGACCACTAATTATTATTAGGGAGTCAAAATAGACTTTTCGAAAGCACCAGCTGTCATCACAACTGACTATTTACTTCGTAATCAGATTATACGGTAGCCGCCGTTGTGATTCCGAAAACTGGGTGACCGCCCAGGCACGCAGTGCGAATAAGAGAGTACTGGTGAACCGGGGCCCACGCTCCCAATTTGTCGAAAAATAAAAGTAAAACGCACTTACTAGAGCTAGTTTCTAACACTCAGAATTTAAGAACTTAAACCCTGCGACCACAGAACTAATGATTAATGCCTCATGGCCAGCACGATCCCTGGTGTTTTACGCAGAAATTTTGAACTGGGGGGGTCAGAAAATGGAGGGGCGTCGTAAATTTGTCGGTCTTAAAAGACTTCAGTACGATGTTACAAACATTTCAAATGAGTTGGGCTATATTTTGATGAGGATTACGTACATTATGGAACAGATGGAAAAATATATTGTGTTTATGGTGTGTGTATGTAGAGGAATATGTAAGTGAGAATCGTATTAAAACAGTTGTAAAAATGAAGAGAAAAAATAATATTTGTCAATTTTGTAGCGTTATTGGTAATTCTATGCATGCCATGACAATAAACGGTTATCTTTTCAGTTTTTCACGTCAAATACTAGTCTCATTGTTATTTTTAATTTCAAAACTATAAACAAAACAACAGTGGCTAGCATTCAGCCTACATGAAAGAGACTTATGACATCTGCTCATTTAATTGATTTTGTACAGTTTAAACTCATCTTTGCCCTCGCGTGTCTCAATGTGAAAAGTTTTTATAACTGAGAGTGTTGTGACCGAAACTTTTCTGGGGTTTTGGTAGTTGAAAAATTGAGGTGTGATGCCACACCCCTAGGGAGTAGCCGAGTAAAACATTGACTACATATACACGTGCATGCATACAGACCTACCTCCACTCCCAACCCATGTCGTGGTTTTTGGTATTCTCTTCATGAAAACCATGTCTAGGGCAAAAACAGAAAAACTAAAATCGAACTTAATTCATATCTTTATAAAGTCTAAAATTATATTTATCATATCTTTAAAAGTCCATAAATTATACATTATAATCAAGTGAGTTTTTTTATATCATTCAGCAGTGGTTATATCATACATAATTATAGCATCTACTGACTGTAAAGTAAGTTATTAAAGAAGTAAAGAAATTAAGAAAACATTATTTCATTCCTAAATGTATGAATTAAATTTAAACCTAAGTTTAGGGATTCTCTATTCAATAGTCCTAGTAACAAGATTTACAATTGTACCTTCCTGACCATATGTACATTACTATTATATTGAAGAGTCTCTACACACATTGTGACTTTTATTCTTTCTTCATGCATAAAATTTGAATAAAAAGTATAAGAGGAAAAATCAATTACGTCAAAAAAAAAGTTTTCGTCTTTCAATCAAATTCAAAAAAATTCAATCTAAAGAATCAAGGACAACAATAAAAGCGAAATGAACCTGTGAAAAGTGCTCTTATCAACAAGTCTGAATTTCCAACATATTTCTTTAAAAACACAGATAACTTTGAACTTCTGTAATGTCAAGTGCTATGAGGGGTCCGGTCAAACCTCAATTGTTGTGTAATTCAAAACACTTTCTTCGTCAACAAATTATGGATGCTTTTGACACATTACAAAAATATCAACACACCAAACATAATATTTTTCATTCCATTAAAAAGTAGAAAGTAATGTCCAGCTAGATCCCTCTTAATAATTTGGGTGAGAGTCGTCCATAAATTGCATAACACTAAGGGAGGGAGGAGGGCGATAGTTTGAGGCAGCATTCCTTAAAGGTGTGGGGGGGTTAGTTTAGTGTTCATACGTGGATATTTTCTTTAATAGTTAACATTTACTGAAATAATTATTTTATTCAGTTTTACACTAAAACATTTAAATATTAACAAATTAAATTTAATAAAACATATAAATTCAAAAGCTGTGATGCGTAAATTGTTAAAATAAATCTATTTTTTTTATCAATAGTTTATATTGACTGAATATTAGATTACAAAGAACTTGTTCAAAACTGATCTGTAGTAAATTCTAGAATCCAATTAAATTGGAGCAATAGACACTCTCCATCCACGATGGTGTGTGCACTGCCTGTGTGCCTTTTTTACTAAAAATTGTCCCCAATCATAGGGGTAGTCAGTATCACCAACTAATTCTGACTTATATTGTCATAAATTTTAATATACAACACAAGCAAAATTAATATAAATTGTTTTTAGTTATATAATTTACTTTTACTTATTGTAAATAGGGGGGCAAGCGTTATGTAATTATTTATGGAGGGTTCAAGCTTTTGTTGCACGTGCAGGTTATATGTAGTTCTTTTTATTTTGAATAAAAGAAAACAAGTAGAATCTATTCATAGGTATGCACACAAGGGGGAGGGGGCAGAAGTCCCCGAACAAAGAGAGAGAAAAAATGGAATGGTGCCAAATAGATTTGAAGCTCTCATTTGCAGTAAAGAACTCTAATATACATACAGACTGCTCGAGTTGTAACAGTTTTTACAATGTGAAATGTATATGTACCTACTGTATGTTATTACTAAAATGTGTTTGTTCTTGTAGTGCCACCAGTGAAACCAGTGAAATTCTACAGGCAGAAGATTCAACATCAGAAGGCATTGTAGATTCAACTCTCATGCCAGAAGAATCAACTCCAAAAGCTGAAGCAGCAGTCACCTTAGTAAATAATGGAATTCAAGAACCAGAAGATACAAATAATAGTATTACAGAAGATCATCCTGAAAGTATTTCTCTGGGATCAATTGATGAGGAACTAAATTCACAAAACCAAGAACAAAGATATAATCAAGAATCAAATTATTTCCATTCCAATGAGGCAACTGAATCAGATATTCTGCCAGATATTAAAGATACGAAACAAAGTAATTGTGAACATCAATCTGAGGAAAAAGAGAAGAGATATTCTGGTGATATTTCAAATTTTCTAGAAAGTGTCTACGATCTTCTTGAATGTCCAGTGTGTCTCAATCACATGGTTCCTCCTATTCTTTTATGTGAAAGTGGACACAATATTTGCTTTAAGTGCAGACCTTTCATGACAAAATGCCCATTATGCAGGCAATCTTTTCTCCGAACAAGAAATATAGCTCTTGAAGTTGTAGCTCAAAAACTAGGCTTAAAATGTATTCATGAAGATTGCCATAAAGGATGCAGGAGTATGAAAGAACAAGAACAACAGGTATCAATTGATCAAATGGTTTATACATGTCCTCTTACATTATATTCACATTGTTATTGGCAAGGAAATCACTCAGATATTAAGAGACACATGGAAGAAATACATGCAAGTAAAATACTTACTGAAACTACAAATCCTTTTTGGGAAATGAATCTTGTTGTTAGAGACTTTAAAGTAATATTTGCTCTTGATGAAATTTTTTTCTATAAAGAGAGATTGGATACTTCAAATTCCAAGTTCTACATTCAGGTTTTCTATGTCGGTCAGCGTGAAAATCATAGCAAATTTGTTTATAATTTAGAAATTAGCTCTGAAACAGGGCAGCAAAGAGTTGTAATATATAACACTACTCTTCCTATAAATGATTTGGAACATACCTACACTTACACTGCTAGTCACTGCACAGTATTAGATTACCAAACAATACGTGGCATGTCAAAACATGGTGATCTCAAGTGTACTCTTTCTCTGGGGAGGCATTTGAGAGAATGAAAGCAGCAGTATTAATTTAAGTTCATTCTAAAAATATATACACTTGTAATATCTGGTATTTGCAACTCTTTGAGATGAAATTAATTAGGTAGTATTTAAACTGTAACAAATGATATCCTTGCATGAACTATTTTACATTATATGTAGGAAAAACTATGTTATAGTGATTAATGGGACACACTGAATTATTATCAATGTATTGTTGTTGCATTTGTATTTGAACAATAACACTGTCCTAACAATTTTTGTGTTATTTCTTTCAACCTGTAAAATAAAAATGGTAATTTAATTTGAACAGAAAAACTAAGAAGAGAGATATAAGTGTATTTATATCTATGTCTTCCAAATTACCTTCCTTGCCAGTAGATAACTTATCAATCATGATGCGAACCCTTTCAATATCCTCTATAAGACTTGTTTCAGGAGCGAGGGCTTGTGCTTTTTCCAAATCTTTCAATGCATTTTCAGGTGCACCTAGGTGACATAAAGCAGTAGCTCGACGAACAAAACATCTTGCTCTCGATTTTGCATTTAGGGACACACATGGAGTCAAAAGATCCAAAGCCTGTACATAAACAGTCATTTGAATGTTGTTCAGTTACACATGAAACAATTTTAATACTTTTACAGAAAGTGTACATAAAACTAAAATCAAGTACGTTATTTCACTATATTAAATACTATTGAAAGAGTATACTACAAGTAAAGTTCTTAATATTGTCAAGAAACATTGAATATCAAGAGAAATATTTTACCCTAGAACTATCTTCATGTGCCTTGTAATAATTTCCAATAGCAAGATGAGCTGCTGCTCGATTAGAATAGATTGCAGGTAGTGTACTTCCAATTTTTATAGCATGGCTGTAAGCACTGATTGCACCCAAGTAATTTCCCATTTGAAAGAATGAACTGAAATAATCAAAGCAAAATATTTAAATATGGTACAAGGAACTCTGAAATTGGTAAAAAAAACTGTGACATTTTGCTATCAACAGTATCAGGAGTGTCTACTGTTTATGCAAAATCTATTAGGCAACAAAACTCCTTTGGAAAACATTTTCAAAAGTTTGAAGTACCTATTTTGGTGTAAAAAAGCCTTCTAAATAAATCATCCAATAACTGGAATTATTATATTGTTTTGTACATTTGCAATAAAATTCTATGAAATGGCACAGATTGCTGTACATTGTCAGCATCTTTGAACATGTGACAATCCAATGTTTGGTTTTTGAGATTTCTTTTTTTAAAGGCTACCTTTTTTTCTCCAAGACAAACTTGCAAAATATAAAAGTGAATAGTATCATGCTATTCCTGAAGCAAATAGTGTAATTTATCATCACAGACTGATGTGATAAGTTTTTTAAAATTGTAGCCCTCAATTGAATAATTTGTCATTGTTGACCTTACAATGTAAACTCACAGACATTCTTCACCCCTGTTCCTTCAATTCGAAGAATAATTAATAGTACGTAGACTGTGTAAAAGACTGCATAGTTCTTGAAGCAGGAAGACAACTCCCAGAGGGATTTTTATGAGACTTTAAAAGTTTTGGAGACTTAATTCCCCAATTTTCCTTGGATAGTGTTAATCAGTTAATTTAAAACATATGTACCTAATGAATGTGCTGACATTTATAACATTAACTTATCTTTGAATATCTGTACTGCAGGTGGCATTGACAGTGGTCAAGACATTGTTTTGTAGATACGAATTCAGAGACTCAATAAATGGCACACATTGTGAATGTCATCCTTAATTAACAGATAGTTTGACCTGATAGGTGCACAATGGTTTTCAAGACATTATAGTTTTCTTTTGTCTGCCACACTACAAAGATAAAACATCACTTGAGCTAAATTTGAACCCTTGATCCCTTGATTTCACCTTCCAAAGTGGAAGCTGCAACATTAATCTGCAAAGGTATCTATCAATTTTCATAATATTTATTGATTATGAAAAGGTTTATGATAAAGTTAATAGACAGAAACTCTGAGAAATACTAGAAGAGAAGGAAATTCCCAATCAGTTGCTCAATGCAAAGTCTCTACAATAAATTAAGTTTTAAAATACTGTTAAGAGAGGGGAAAAATTCAGCAGCAATAACAGATAACAGTGGCTTAAGACAAGGATGTGGATTATCACCCATCCTCTTCAACATATATATAAACCACTAAGTGAGAAACTGCAGAAGAAAAAGTTAGACAAGGAATACAGATAACAAAAGACAAGACGGTAGCTACAATTTTGTACACAGATGACCAAACTATCATAATGGATTCTGAAGATAATTTACAAAGAGCAGTTTTTGAATTGACAAAAATGGTTTAAGAATATTCCATGAACATTGCAGTTCAGAAAACAAAATTTATGGCAATACAAGGCAAGGAACAAAGGAGAGCCAAAATAGTCATAAATGGAAAATTAGTGGAACAAGAAAATAAATGTTCATATCTTGGAAATATGATAAGTGTATACAACCAAACTCAGGAAGACATAGAAAACAAACTTAGTAACTACATTAGAATATGTAGAACAATTAAGAGACACTTTGGCAGAGACATGGACCTAGAAACAAAACAAACTCCACAATATAGCTGCTAATCTAAGAATCATGAATGGCTCTGAAACATGAGTAATGAAAAAGAAAAACTACAGGCAGCATATATGAGATTTGTAAGACACCTCATGGGAATCACAAGAAGAGACAGACTGAGAAATGTAGACATGAGAAAGAAATTGAAAAGCAAATGTTTAATACAAGAGATAGAACAGTCTCAAAGGAGATTTCCAAAATTAATCTGGAAGTGCAAGCCAATAGGGATCAGAGATGGAGGCAGACCACTAAAGAGGTGGCAACAGAAGAAACACTTGGAGACTAAGAATCTACCAAGAATACTGCAATAAACTAATTGAAACAGGCTATAGAACCTCATTTCTGGCCAGTTCATGATGATGATGATGATGAAGACCTAAATCAAGAAAAATTAGTAAATAACACTTCATTACTTTAATAATACACTTACTCGCCCTTATCTTTCAGCCAAATTGGATTCTGTTCCTCTGGTTTTAGATCTGCAGCTACAAATCCACATGCTCTTCTTGCTTCTGCCTGATTCTTCAACCACTGCACATCATTTGAAAATTAGCAACAGGCATTTGTTTAGAGAACTTGATAACAATTTTCAAATGAACACACAGTAAGCCTATATAAGGATGTGGTAAAATATACCATTGTTTTTAAAAGAACCAAAACCAAGATCAAAATTCCAATATATGAATTTTACTTGAGTAGTGGTAATTTCTTAAAATTTCCAACTATTGATTCAATAAATAAAATCAAGTTCCTATACCATTAGGACAATATTGATCTGCAATTTATGTTAGGCTTCTAGAGTTTTCAATTATAACATTCCTCAATTGAAGATCTTGTGGCAGTAACAAGATAAAACACATAAGCCACAGCAAACATTCAGCTATTTGTAAATATTACCATTTCAATTATGGTGAAAGTGTGGCTTATCTTGAGCATACTTGTGAAGTTATTGGAGAGAAACAAGATGAGACACTTTACATAAAAATTGATATATTAACATTACAAAAAGCAGACTTTCTGTGGCTTATCATGTTACTACTGCAAGCCCAAGCCCTGCAATTGACTACATCTAACCTATTTGTAAAGGAAACTTGCAGAACAAAGTCTGACAACTTTAGTTGAGTGTATAGTTGAATGTAAAGGTACTTGTAGTACAGCAGAAGTTCTAATGGTAGCCATGCTTTATACATTCTACTAACCAGGATTTATGCACTGATTTTATTGCAATACAATGCAATAATACACACGAATGCTACATAAATCAAGATACAAAAATCAAACATCATTTTCTTGAAAATAAGTTCAAAGTAGAAGAAACGAAAAAGTAAGTATAGCCTTAAAGATACTAACCACTGATACTCAGACATTCCCATGTCTGATCTCCATTCAAATGACATTTATGCTACTTTTCTTATTTACAAAATCAATGTAGGTCTAAGTGTAAAGTTTTAAGTTAGAATTATCCGTCAAAAAGTTCATGAATCATTTTTAACAATTAACCAGGATTCCTTAGTAGCTGAGTACTCCAAATGTAATTCAATTAAAAAGTTTGTGGAAACATGGCGTGTTTCTAGAAAACATCTTCTTCATGATTTATCATTGTGAATTATGTTTTTACTTTCAGGAAAAATGATCTGGACTCTGCATGATAGGACATAGAACTCTGAACATCAGAAGAATTATTTTCAAAAATTCCAGTTCATAATTACTACCATTTAATTTTATATTTAAAAATATATATTAATTACATTCCATTGGAAATGTACGTACATCAAAATATTTTTTATAGTTTATGAATATCAATATCAATAAATATCTGCAATTAGAACTGTTAATATTCAATTAATTAATGTTTCATAAGTGTATAATAAAAACCACTTGCTCTGCCTAATAATTACAGTTTTAATAATTTCAATCCCTTATTAAGTAATCAAATTTTCAACTCGGAAAATGAAAAAGCGGAAAGAGTATTCAGCCACGTTGGGTAATCTCCGAAATATAATTTTTTAAAAAATGATCAATTAATTCTTCTCATTCATGTTTCTCACAGACCATTCTCAAGCAATAAGCTGCCTTTATCCAGTCTATCAGATTTCCCTCATCCAATGAAAAGACTTCTCAGTAAGTCCAAAAATGATAATGAGGTTTAAGCTTTTAACAATTAGCAATCTTATTCAACTGAATACTTGTATTAGCAAACTGATGTTCAGGATAATTTTAAAAGTAATGAGTTAAGTTTCTCGAGGTCCATATATCTATATTATTTTTATCTGAATAATACAGAGCACTACAGGGCTCCTCACACAGTATTTTTTTTTTTTTTAAAAAAGCTTAATTGTTATGCCTCTTCATATACATATTTCCTCAGAACCATTCTTATTATATATAATATGCTAATGGAGGTTGATATTTTATAAAGTCCCATCAACACTGAACCCTACAAATGTGTTGCTACTGTAATTAACCCCCCAAGGGCTACATCATCCAGATTTATGGCAAAAATTGTAGAATTTTTTGAAGATAATGCACTCAGAACATGCATATAATAATTAACAGTATTATAATATTTATTCATTTATGCAATCTGCAATACACTACCATTGTGCATACTGATGCAGTGTATTCTAGGCTCCTAATCTTACCTCTTCCTCTTCTGCACGATAACTTTCTCTGCTTGGTGTAGGAAACTCCCTAGGAGTAAATGATATATTTATGCGTCCCATCTCTCGAGGTAAGGGAACACATTCTGGTTCATTATTTTTTGTTAATATTTTATCAATAAAGATGTCATGTTTCTCTTTAACTTTCTTTTGCTGTGAAAACTTAATTACATGGTTTTCTTTTTTTGGCCCTGATTTCTCCTCATTTTTAATTTTCATTACTTCTTCCAAAGAATTTTCAGAGGCTGTTGAGTTCAAACTATTACATAAAGAATTCCTAAAATTCACAACATTGCATCTAAATTACTCAATCAAATACCTGCTGAACAATCATCAATTTCAACAATCTTTGGCATTGAAGTTATCTGTTCTGCCTTGCTTATTTTCCATTCTTCTATTTCCTTTGTAGCACGCTTAAGTTCATTATCTTTTATTTTTTTAATATACTCCCGCTCTTCAGAATCAAGAGCCATTTGCTCTCTCACAGCTGCTCTCTTAAATTCACTTTTCTGCACTGGGAATATGCATTGCATTCATTTCATTATTAAAAATTGGCAATGTCACAATGTGCTTGAAAATAATTACAACCACTTACCTTCTTTATTTTCTTTATCTTCTTTAACCTTTTCTTGGTGTTTAAAAATAATTTGCTGTCTAAGATTCTGTTTTTCAGTCTTAGTAAGATTTGCTTCCAAAGTCTCCCAAATTGCATGAGTTTGTTTATATAAATTAAAAACTGCTTCATTTTTGGTCAACACACATTTACTTTCACTATTTTTTATTTGTGCATATAAAAACACTTCAAAGAGGAAAGGGGCATAGTGCACCTATTTATCAGAAAAATTATGAATTATTTCATAAAATATAAAAAATTGTAATTCTTTGAAATTATATCTTATAAGCAATTTAGTGTAGTGTGTAATAGAGGTAGTATTACCTTAATATAATTTTCAAAAGTGAATACATCAGCTTTTGTGTAAGGAACACCCTTCAAAGGAACCTGAACAACAACAATTTCATTTGTTTGTCTCCATGTATAATCTTTCACAATAATCGGCATGTCTTTTACTTATTTGAAGATGAAAGTAAAAGCAAAAATGTTTCTCTTTTCCTTCGTACTTGTACCAGGGAGTAACAGGGGATAGCAGAAATGAGTACAAATGAGCACAACAGTTTCAAATGAAAGTAAACAATACACAAGTCAGGTAAGTACAACAAATTAAATTCACTTCTTTTAATTTTCCAGTAAAAAATATTTACACTTAATTAAAACACAGCCATTTGATTATTTAACATTGATCCTTCTTACTGTTTTCTTCTTTGCTCTTTTTATCGGTACCATTATAATATGCATGTCTAGTTGCCTAGCTGACTCGAGGAGTAAATTGTTATCAAGTTCTGACTTTCGCCAACAGATGTCTCTACAACACCTGCTGAGTAATCATCCCCCTACATGTGTACATAATTTCCATTAAAAAAAATTAACAGTTTTGGCAAATAAACAATTTTCAACAATAATAACTTAAAATAATTAATTATACATGATCTGGATCACATTATACATTACAATTTAAACCATGTTCCATAAAAATATACATTTTCCCATTTAAAATAATACACAATAAATGCATAACGGGAAGAGCTTAGACTTGAGTACATAAATATATTCTAACATTCATATAAATATGTGCCATCACAACTTATTCTCAACGGAGTGATTTTAAATGTTTTTCATTTCCAAATTTTAATCACAATATGTTGCCAGAAGTATTATTAATTTTGTTTAGAAACAAGCTCTTTCAGCAAGAGTCGTATTTCTGCTAGTTCTTGAGAGTGTCCTTGCACTAAACGTTCTAGTCTACGATTCTCTTCTCGCACAGCACCTAAAAGTCTTTCACTATTACAACATGGCACAGTAGTCACAGTGCTTGGAGCAGAAAATGTTCTCGGAATGCTATCAATAGTAAAAGAGCTGTCCACTGACCCATATCCTTGGGCTAATGCTTCAAGCTGACGACAAAGACGTGTTTGTTCTCGGAGTAGAACAGTCATCTGCAAATACATCTTAACTAAGTTAAAATGTCAAAGAACTCTCTTTGTTATTTTACATTAATATATTTCTAATCTATTAGGTTAAATATTTCCAAAATTATATATTATAAACTCTTTATGATGGTATAAAACGACAGAAATTCCTTTTTTGAAAACATATTATACATGAATCAATTGTAATAAAAATTTGAGATACACATGAAAAAGGATTTTCATTTATCAATGCATTTGGCAAATTTCCTAACTTAAAAAATACAGTTTTTAAGTTTTCTGCTATTTTCAAAGCCATGTTTCACAATGCAAAATACAGTACAAAACTATTCGTAAAGCAAACCTGAAGGAAGATTTGGACATATTAAATAAAAATTTTCTAATAAAGGTTCATGTCTCGACTCTAGGTTGAATTTAAATAATTCATAATTGAAACAACTTTTGTCATTTGCTAAAAGGTGACACTATTACAGATTATCTAAAATGAAAAAGTAAATCTCTCCTATAAATCCAATAATTTTAAAAAAATATTTGAGATTCATGTATTCTTTGTTTCTACTAACATCAAAAAATTATTTATTTATTACAAACAAGAGCTTAAATATTACTGCTAATAAAATTTACCTGGCGAGTAATAGCAGCAGCCCTGGGACCAGGTTGTTCTTCAAGCAATGATGCCACTCTACGTAACTCTGATGCAATTTGTTCACGAATATATCGCACAATTTCAAGTTCACGACGTGCTTCAACTACACATTCTAATAATTCTGAATTTGCTTGTAAAGTGGACATACTTTCCCCCAGATGACTGCTGTAAGTATTCAGAGCTGCACGTACAGCATCAGCCTGAAGAGGAGCACACTAAAAACAAGATTAATATAAGATTCAACGTATTGAATGGGTCAATTGAAACTTTTATCTACTTAAACTCACCATGATCTTTACTCATATCTCAATAAATTCTATTACCTGAGAACTTGGTTGACTAGAAAAAGATGGAGAATCAAATTCTTGTGGCAAATTCACTCCTCTAACCTGTGAACAAAATCAATAATGTAACAAATCAAACATTTAAACAACTGTATGTTGTGGTTTTTTGCTTGTAAGAATTACTTCTATGAGTTAAGGATTAATACTCACAGCTAATTCTTCCAAGAGCTCTTGCAAATCTTTGCTTGCCCTGAAAGTTGAAGCTATTCCTTCTGCAGTAGGCTGTATGGGTGTACACTGAGCTTTGAGGTCAATATGAATAACACTCTCATCACTGCATGAACTAAACATATTACTAACACTGCTGCAACTACTGGTCAGGGCAAGTGGTTCTGGGGCTGAGTGAATCCTACGTGTTCTGCGCCTGTGACTCTTTTTAACGTTCCCGCTGCCACTACTATTAGTATCATCACTGCTTTCAGAGTGTACCGAGTTACTACGAGAATGTAATAGACCACCACTTTCATCGATCACACACACTACTGGTAAGCTTAAACGTTTTGTGAAACTACCTACATCACATTTCTCTACACTATTCTCTGAATCAGGCACAATAGTTCCTGTGCTGCCTCCTCTCAAACGGGGTTCAATGTTCACATCTGTCAACACATCCAAAGTGCTATTGACATTAGCAGATCTCTCATTTTCAACTGTTTTATGCTTTTCCCAGGCTTTGCTTTCAGAATTTTCTGATCGTTCAATATCACCATCCAGGAACCCACTGCTGTCAGATCGTGCTCTTGTCAAGGTTACTATTTTAGCTTCATCCTCCCCATTACCAATCTGAAAATGAAAATTTTAAATCAATAACCAAGTTACCTCACATTCTAAAGATACAGATTTCAAGCAAATTATGACAACTGAAAATTGAAATTTAAAAAGTAATACAAATAAAATGGTCATAAAAATATCTTATATAAATATATCTTAAAAAAAACAAACCAAGAGGAATACTCACTTCTTCCATCTCAAATGAATCACCTCTTAAATCTCTTGAAACTTGAAGATGAGGAGATGCTATCACCAATTCATTGCCTTCAGCAACTTCTAATCCAGTATCACCTGAGCAGGAATGAACATCTACATCAGACAATGGTAAATGACCCATGCCATTTTCATGAATTTCAGCACTGTTTACATTATCTTTCTTGAAGAGGCACTCATCAATGATTTCTAACTGTGGTAGAATTATTCCCTCGAAATCTGAGAGACCATCCTCACTCTCAGTGCAGTTCTGCTCGGAATTTAACAATTCAGGATCATTATCGAACTTTCTATAGGGATCAGTTGATTCACAACCATTATCACATAGAATACTTAATTTTTCTAAACACATATCTTCAGACTTTGGATTACCATCATTATTACACTCTGAACCACATTCATTTTTTTGACAACCTGTAGAAGAATCTGATATGAGTTCTAATGCATCTTCTTCAGCTACATTCTGTTGCCTTTTCAGACTACCTCTTCTTCCTTGAGCACTAGTTACCTCGTCACTAATAGGAACTTTTGATGTAGGGCAGCTTGGTTGGGAAAGTGTAAATACACAATCATCAGATTCCTGTTTATTTTCTTGAGTTTCTTCATTTGAGCATTCTGTTTGTACATTAAACACTAAACCATCATTACTTTTTGAGTCTTCAGAGGTATTTGGCAGAGGAAAACTTGACTCCTTGCTTACATCACTTTCTGTTTTCATTTCTACATCTTCTTCAATGGATTCATACCTTATAGGTAGGCTACCAAGCAAGGAATGACTACTTTTATGTCTGTGTTCTTCTGGATCACCTACTGAGAATTTAGCTCTCCCATGTGAGTTCTCCACAAGGAGAGGAGAACTATTAGCATCAGATTCCCAACTGCTTAGACTTGTGGAAGACATTCGTTTGCCTATTCCAAGGGGCCTGTGAGTTGGTGTTCCAACTAGTTTTTCAGTTTCGAATTCTGGAAAACTAGATATTTTTGCAGAAGAAGACAGATTTTCTGAGTAAGGTGTGGATGAATGTATCTGCCCTGAATCAAGAACAGGCAGAGGTGATTGTGGTAGGGGTATACGCAGTCTTCGATGTAGTTCATAACTTCCACTTCGTTCATCAGTATCACTATCACTATCAACACTGGTGAGACTCAAGTCAGTAGCAGAAGAAAGTACAGAATCTTTATGTACAAGAGGTTTTAATGGAGGCAAAGGAACTGGGCCTAGGCTAGAATCTTCTCGGCTGGATGCAGAAGGGGATTCCAGTTCAATGAGATCTCCATCTCGCCCGAATGTGAAAGAACGCTGGCCAATTATCATTCTCTTTCTAGGAACTTCTGGTGATTTACTTCCCTAAAAAAAAATCAAATAAAAAAATAACCTTATTTAAAATTTAACTCTAGTAAACACATGCTATTCAAAATACTTTAACATATCCCTTACCTGACTTTCAAGAAACCGACGATTGTCAGCATTAAGCACACTGAGTGATGTATTCTGACGTGATGAGGGTGAGGGAGAGGAACTACTTGGTGCACTTCCACGTTTCAGCATGTGTCTGTGGTGATGATGGTGATGAAGTGAACTGTGATGAGAAAAGCGACGACCGACTTCAGGAGGTGGAGTTGTAACCAAACTGGCATATTCTGATGTTCCTGTACTGTGAACACTATCACGTTCATGTTCTCGAAGCTTTTCCATTATTTTAGCAACAATAACAGAAGGCATTGCACCAGAAGCTCCTGGAATATAAAAGTATTTATATTATGAATGAATTAAATTTTTAACATAAATTATATACTTAATAATTTAAATAAATCATGCAAATAAGGCCAAGGGCAGCTAAAACTTCTAAAGAAATTTCTTGTATGGAAATAAATTTTGTAAAACAATTCAAAACAAAACCTAAAAAAACAAATATAGGTATTAAATCATTAACATTAATTAACCAACAGTTAAGTACATAAACAACCAATGAAAATTAATACCATGAGAGAGAGGTTGAAATAAATAATGGGTAATAAAGGAATTTCGTCAAAAATAAACTGGAATATATTGGAAATACTAATAAATTCTTTAAATAATAAACAACACTAAAAACATCTTGGTGCACTGAAATGTTACTAGTTCTAGACATTTAGTGATATGTCAAAGGACAGCCATTTAAAGAACAGAAGGAAAAAGATGACAAAGAACAGCCATTTAAAGGATGCAAGACAGAAAAAAAAGGAGCAAAACATTGCTAGCAAAAACAATAAACAAAATGAACTTATAAGAGACAAAAGCAAGAGTAAAAACTGAAAATTCACAAGAAATTTTAAAAAAATGATCAATCAAATCAAATCAAATCAAATCAAATCAAATCAAATAAATTCATTCAATTTCGAGGCAAACTAGCGCATACTTTAACTATTACAGACAAAGAAAAATAAAAAAATTGCTGTAGCATATTTTAGGGTCATTCAACAATTCTACCAAGGAGACTTAAAAGAAACTAAATGAATGTGTTTTTTGTAAATTTATGTTAATATGTGCATTAAAATCAAAGCATCTAAATATTGGCACACAAAATTTTAAAAAAACTTACGTAATGCCAGTAATGCAAGCTAAACTATTTTCCATCACTGAACAATAATAAAGAAACAATATGACATTATTTAACAACAATATATTTATACAACAATTCAAAGCAAATTTTATTTACATTTTTTTCACAAAAACAATTTTCTAATCCTGTTGAGGGGGGCACATGATGACAAAGTGCCTTGAAAATATAGCTTACAACTATCACAACTTCTTCCCCTGTGCACTCAAATGAGCAAGTTGCAAAGGTTAAAATTCTTAACGTTTTGCAAGTTATTTCTTGCTTAAAGACTTCAGTTCTTTGCATGAAGTCTACATTAATTATAAAATGAACCAAATGCTTTCTCTTTTTTCCCCTTCACTTTAAAAAAAATTTTTTTACAAAAATTGTGTATACAATAAAGCTTTGAAATTTTCCTAATTCTGAATTCACATGCAGCATTCTGGAACTTGCAACTACATCACAATAAAATGTTTCATATAAAGAATTATAATAATACAATAAAATACAAAATATATTTGGAGGAAGAAAGAAGAAGAAACACAAGTAACTATGAATTAATAAATGGAATAAGTGCAAAATCATTTCTCTTCCACATTGTCTTGGAAGAGAAGTCACATTTCTACCCTTTGGATTGTTCCTACCCATCTCTCATTATATATTATAATTCCATAATACAAAGAGAAGTGATGAGTAAAGTTAATATACTCTCAAAAACCTGAATGTCTTTTTGGTAGGAGCAATTTTGACAATGATGTACAATAGTACATCCAAAGGAGTAATAAATGTGGAATGCATTCTTATGCTACATTACAACACAGGTTGTGCCAGACATGTGCTACAAACATTTGGAAACAGCTCTCAAAAAGATTGATTAATCCAAAATCTGTTGAATTACAGCAATAATAATAACACCAGCTGCAACATGAAATAAGGTAAAGATACAGAAAAATGTGACATTTTTATAAGCTTTAATAATGGAATTAATAGTTAAGAAAAACACTTAAATGTTTCCAAAAGCTTTGAGAAGATATATAGATTCATAACAGGCAAGTATTTGATTAACAAATTTTTATAATCTACATATGAATAATATTCTTAGACTTCCAGAAGCTTCAGAGTCAAGTTAATACATGTAATGAACCTGCAGACAAAGATGATAAAATATGTTTAAGACAGTAAGTTTCAAAGACTTTTTGAATCATGAATGAGCTTTCTGTACACATGAACTCAAGAACTACACATATTTTCAACTCTTGAAGAAAACTGCATAGATAAATATGAACTATTAATTACAATGTAATGATAGCAATTAATTATCGAAATATAATACATGTCATGATTATACAGATGTGCATTACATGAAGTAGTAAAAATTTTATGAAAGTTATGAACAAGCTATAGAGAAAAGTTGAAAATGACAATTCGAAACTAAAACAAATTTTCAGCAGAAAAATAAAGAAATAATAAAAATAATGTTATTAGCAGAAACCGGATCCCAAGAGCATTTCATGTTCACGAAGAATGTGCATGAAACACCCAAAAAAAGACAGACAACTGTTACTCTTCTAACAATTATCAATGGGTATTTTAAAAAGAGAGATTATTCATTTGATTTAATAAGATGAAATACATGAAAAAAGAAAAAAATCACAAAAACACCAGAAAAAAATGATAAATTTGCAATATATCCTTTTAAGAAGAAATTTTAGGTTATCACATTTGAATAGTAAATTGAATGTGGAATTGACATCACATGAGGCTTGAAAAATGGATAACATATACAATCTGGGAAATCTGTAATTAGGGATGGTCCCTTAATTCTGACAAATCTGACTTCATTGACATATTTGCATAATCAAAAGTTCCAAATTGTAATGAACAGGCACGTCACAAAACTCTCACATCACTAATATCAATATGTAAAGACAAGATATCTGAAATAATATGGGAGACCAACTATAAAATGAACTAAATCATTCTGTTGTGTTATATCTTAATACCTATCAGAAGATAATACTGGAGATTTGTTAAACTATGCCATTTAGTTTACTAATGTAAGTACTGAGCACCAATTTGAATTTTAAAGTATTTCCAATAAATAGTAAACAAGTTGTTAATAAAATTTTAAATAACAAATAACAGGAGATTCATTATCTCTAGTTCATAGAAATATACACACATACAATTTTTCAAAAGAAACTGCAAGATTAAAAGATATGCGGAAACAAAATTTGACAAAATTACAAAAATGTTTGGAGGTACTTTTTAAATTGTGGACCTGACTCATCTGTCTCCAACGTTTACAAGTTAATTGAGTATTTTCCAGGTATTGACTCAGTGTACAATGTCTATTTTCTTCTCTATTATCACAATGAATGTTTTTCAGTTTGTCCATCATTATTATAGTTTTTCCTAATTCCAATATTAGCTGTTATATTGCTGGTAGAAACAAGTAATCAAATTTCCTTTTTTCCTCGAACAATATAATGTAATAAAGGATAATAGCCTTTTTCAAAACAAAACATGGAGTTTTTTTAAAATATAAATACACATTATTTCATTATTGTCATGTATTGGAACAATCTACTTTAAACAAAGTAGCTTATAAATAATTTAATTTCATCAAGTAATATAATTTTCTAAGAATTTTCAAAATAAATTATAATGTGAGAAAAGATTTTGTAAAATGTATCCCTCTTTCATAAATGAGCAACAATATATACAAATTCCTCTCATATCTGCACACATTTTGATATTTCATTTTCTTTTAAAGTTATATTTTAGCTGGTGCAGGTTCACTAGCTCGGCGGTGTGGATTCACACGAACAGATAAATGCCGTTTGGTACTCATAGTTCGTACCATAGGATTCTGAGACTGTCCTGGGACAGATAAAAGTGTTCTCTGCCCAGGAGGAGGTGGTGGAAGGAAACGCATGGGAATATTCACAAAGCTGTCATTGAAAATTGGAGACATGGCAGAAAATGTTCTTATGGGTGAAGAAGCTGAAGAAACTATGTGCGCATTGGAAGGATCATGTCCTGATCCTGAAAGACATAGGTATATGTTATCAATTCACACACATGTATACTTCAGAATTGTAAACAAGAAGAAATTTATATTTCATATTGAAAAGAATAAGAATGTACTACCGACTCACCTGAGAGCCCACGATATCCACAAAAACCAGTCTCAAAATTTTCAATGAGTTCTTGTTGATGGCGTAAGAAATCCTTAATGGCCACTCCTTTCACCTACACAAACAAATTTCAATGACTTGAAGAGAAATAATGTGGACAACATTTATATACATTTTCTATTAGCATACCATATGTCCAAATCTTTATGCAGCCTATTATATAAACATTTGAGTATACACACAGTCCCCCACACACGTCCCCCAACACAGTCGCACACACACACGTCCCACACAACAGTCGCACACACACACAGTCCCCCACACACACAGTCCCACACACACAAACAGTCCACACACACACAGCCCACACACACACAGTCCACACACAGTCACACACACACACAGTCCCACACACACAACACACAGTCACACACACCACACAGTCACACCACACACAGTCACACACACACACAGTCAACACACACACAGTCACACAAACCCAGTCACACACCACACAGTCACACACACACACAGTCACACACACACACAGTCACACACACACACAGTCACACCACACACACAGTCACACACACACACACACAGTCACACACACACACACACATCACACACCACACACAGTCACACACACACACACACACAGTCCACACACACACACACAGTCAACACACACACAGTCAACAACCACACAGTCACACACACACAGTCACACACACACAGTCACACACACACACACAAACACACACACACAAACACACACACACACATGCACCTACACATGTCCCTTTCTACATGTGTGATATTTAAGATTATCACCTGCAAGAAATTCTAATCATTGCACATTTGAAATACAAGTTTGATAGTTCAATAATAGATATGCAACTAAGTGAATGGAACAACCTATAAATTATAAATTGCTCTGACTGCTTCATAATACATGCAATTTAAAAATTCTGAATTTATTTGTCTACATCTACTTATTTCAATACTATAATTTTCATTCATATACTCACTGAAAGGATAAATACCTTTGATGGCTGAAGAAATCTTTTTGGAATGCGAGTAACTTCACTGTCCAATGAAGACACAGGTCCCCCAAACCCTAAACTTAACAACACCTCTTCAGGGTCAGGTTTGCGAGACTCCAAGTACGATTCAACACTGGACCCATGACTACCATGGGAAGTAACATCTGATTGGACCGAAGGTTCTCGAGCCAAACCATCACGGCGTATAAATTTGTTTTCAGCTGGTGGTACAGTGCGTAACTGTTGAGGACTGCAAGAAAGAAAGAAGAAGAAAAAATTGCAGAAAATGTGTACTGCAAGACAAAGCAATGCACAGTTAAAAGAATTCACTATTAATGTAGTATAAGTAGGTGAAACAAAAAAATATAGATTCAATTATTATTTTTGTACATACCTGATTACTGTAACTACTGGAGTGCCATTATACAAAAGTCCAGCTGAAATAAAATAAACATAATATAATTAATAATTATGTTTTACCGAAGATGGCACTTTTTTGTTTATGCTTTTTAGTATCTGATGCATACATTTTTCCCTTAAGAAAGTAATTGTTGATATACAATATATATGTATATTGTATCAGGTTTTTCCAAATCATTGATAATATTGTGTTGCAATGACCACCAGCTCCATCATTAATTTTTTTTTCAGTTTTTGATAATAAATGGAGGGCTTGCATTCTCTCAAGGCATGTGTATTCAAATAACGTTCTCTCCCCTCACATGAGCATATGCTCACCAGGCATTCCTAAACCCTTCGAATCTTAAAAAGTAACAACTGGCTCACTTTTCTCAGGTAATCTAAATTAACCTTTTAATAAATTCAAATAATCCAATAGGTCTTTTTCAATCCTGCATTTTAATCACCTTGAAATATGAAATGCATCAAATGTAAATACTTCATTTAAGATCGCCATGTACATTCCAACAAAAGAAGTTAGGTACCAAGATAGTATATTAAAGTCCTAACTTTATTTTAGAAGAAGAAAAAAGGCTAAAAAATTTCCATTTTAAGGGCAGATGAGATTGTTTCCACATACACCCCGACTTCATGCTCGAGTAGGGGTAGGGTCACTTTATCAGTTTTCACGATTTCATTGGAATCTGTCCGGGAAGCAGGAAAAACGATCGACGTGCATGCGGGTACAAAGGGGACATAATCCACTTGCAAACATTCCGACCATTTTAACAAAGGTTTTCGTTAAACTCACGAAGTTTCCGAGCAGCTGCTTGACGGGAAAACACATTTTGATAGCCAATCCAGTCATAGCAAGATTGCTTAGTTGGCTCGTTCGATTTTCTTTTCACTGACCTTGCTTGTGTGCAACACACTGAAATAGATAAAATGTCATTTTATACTGTTCGCGTAAAATACTTTAAGAATATGTGAATTCGTTTCGAAAGCGATACATCGCAAGAAATAATAATAATAAAAATCCAATAATGAAATTGGGTAAATTTAGAAATTATATACAAATATATACGTTCCCATACATTAAGCCTCTCTGTATGGTGTACATTTTCAGTCTCCTTCTAGAAATTTATCTTCCACATCCAGTTATTCTTTTATTTTGAAGCAAGTGGTCAGTGTTTCCTTTTAGCTTTAACATCAATAATTTTTGTGATTGAATGGCATCACCGTCTTCATTGATGTTCGCATGCTTTTATAGAATAAGAAGGCGTGACCTCTGAAGGACTCACTGGGTGGAGATATGGAATGTGATTCGCAATGAGGAATGTTCACTGTCCCCTGAGTCTCCGCACTTCAGGAATGAAGGCAGCAAAGAAGTGCCGACCTAGATAGTGCAAGAATTGGAATAGAGCTCCGAGAAAAAATCTCGTGTAGAGTAGGAATGCTTTTTTTTAAATTGTGGTGTAATTTATCATGCACCTCAGAAAACTATTTTTCTTTTTCGCAAACGTAGTATAGAATATTATTTTTGCAACATAATGTCCGTTCGTCTGAATCCGTCCGTCCGTCCGTGTCCTGAGACCGTCCGCAACGCATTTTAAAAAATACGATTTTAAAAGCTGAATACGCAACAAAGCACATTTGTGAGAATAGGAGTAAATTCATTTCTTGCCTCTCGCATGATACATAAGTGCTAAAATATTTCGTGATTAAATAAGTACATAACCCTAGGATAGTGACTGTGTAGTTCCAGTTAAGCGTAAGACCCCCCTCTCACGCTTGAGCGATAGGAAAAATAAGACAAAATAAACGAGAAATATTCTGATTTTTCTCCAGTAGCCGAAGGAGAACCGCAATATCTGCAACATTCGTTCTAAGTTAGCGAGGTTTATCGCTGAGGCAGGGATTAAGAGCAAAATTTGGCCAGATGGTACTGAGCGTCACCTCTCTCGCTTTCCGCTATATATTTTACGCTGCAGTGTGTCTGAAAATGCAACACTCGGCAGGTTCGGAACCTCGCTGCTGGCAGGCAAGTGGCAGGTAAATGAAGTTGTGCCTGTGAAAATGCAACCCTGCAAGTACCACAATATTTTAAAAAGTAACTGCATATCCAAACAATTTGTGCCAGTTGCTACTCTACTAAACAATTTTGTTAAAGATGAACGTACTCTCGATTACTAGCAACAGTGTGCAAAAGACAATCTTAAGTTCGAACAGTGAAAGTAACGAACGAACGATTCGTTCATCAACACTTCATTTAATTTATGCACCTCAGTGACGAACGGCAGAATATGATGCCATATGGAGTAACAATGTTTGAAAGGTTCTTCGGCTTTAAACACCTTAGCTCCATTTCATATAGATACTCTTTTACTTTTTCTTAAAATTATCAAACTATACAGAAAAAGCACTTAGAACACAATATTTATATAATATTGAATTTCATTGATATGATTTTCGTCAACCAATAGTACTACGTTATCAGTATGTACTTTCTTGCATTAGTAACTTATGTAATATTATAGTACTACAAATTCTATTTATACATCTCAGCCATCACTTGTAAAACTCCTTACCAATCGTAGCGTATGACGAGCCACCAGTTTTTCTACGCTAATACATCAATACAAATTCGGCAATCCAAAACTGCTTTCCCGTACACTGAAAATAACATTGTCACCTAACAATCAAATTTATAGAAATGATTTCTTAAACCACTGTATCGCGGATATACCATTCTCGTAATGCGGTCTAATAAGAACGCAGTAGCGGTTACAAGTCCAAGAAAACTATTAATAGTCCTATTTTCCAAAAAAGTTACAACACGTACTTTGTGCAATCACGTACACATGTGTAATATTTGTATTGTAATACTGCAAATCCAATTCAACTAACTCTCCAACTATCTCGTGAAAGACACTTCAGCAAAGATATGTGGAAATCTCGTAAGTGCAATTTTCGAAAGTACACAGGTTTTAATGAAAATTGTAGTTTGCTTCACTCGAAGAAAGCATACTAAAAAAGAAATATCCCTTATATCGCCGGCTATCAAACATTGACATTTCAGAAAGATTCTCAAAAAATAATGAAAATCTTCGAAAATCTTCGAAATAATTTAACAAACTACAAACTTCTACGTAATATTGCGAAATAGTTTGTATTGACTTTAGCTTCAGTACGGAAGGATTAAGACTGGTTCGAAAAAAAAAAATTATTTCTCATTCTTAAACAAAACTTAAGGGAAAACGACTAATTTTAAAATACCATATTTAAACATCTAATTTTGAAGAACACATTTGATTGAATGAAAAATCTCTATCAACAATATTCTGGTTTCATTTCTTGCAATCATCGAAAACGGAAAGTTTACCGAAAATAGGACTTACGCTATATTTATTACCGTACTTTGCCCTATTCGAAAAAAAAATTAAAAACTGAAGCAGTTTTTGGGAGTTCTAAAATTGCCTATATTCCATGCAAAATTAAAAAACGAAAAATCCTGATATGTTCAAATAATTGTACACTGACAAATTTCATGCGGTCTTTGAAGAAAATATTCCAATATTGAAAATACTCTTCAATACAAAGTATTTGAACAACTCACGGTGTGTGTGTGCGCGCGCGCGCGTGTGTGTGTGTGTGTGTGGGTGTGTGGGTGTGTGGGGGTGGGGGTGGGAGGTGGAGTGGGGGGGGGGTTGGGGTGGGTCGGCACGGATCGTCACTCACGGTTAAAGCGACCACCAATCGAGTCATGTGAGGAGTCACATGAAGTGTCATTCGATGCGTCTTAATCCCCTGGCGGGAACTGATAATTTCTTTTTGGATCTGGTAATTAGATTCAAAGAAATTTCCGAAAACGTGTTTTGGCACTGAGATCTTAGTATGCTGGAAATAAAATTAATGCCAATCAAATAGATCTATGCAGGTGCGTTGATTAAAGAGGCATAATCGCTTCAGGACGCCATCATTTTCTTTCACGAGGATGGCAACACTAATTATTACCATCTTTAAATGGACAAGTGAATTACCACGAGAATCGCGCGGCAAATTACATTTCAATTTTCACCCATATTACTGTACTTAAAATTAGTGGTGCTACACACTGGCACCAACTTTCCCGTATTAGGTTTTTTTTTTTTTTTTGGTGAATGTTAACTATTCGAACTCGTCACTCTGCCTGCTGCCATCTATCACCGCCCAGAGTACATTTTTAACATTTTTCTAATTTTTCAGTTTCCTAATTGTAGAGCGGAAATATTATCTTAAGATTATTAAAGAACAGTAAACTTCGTTCTAAATGGCAATTTTCTTCGAAATCTTTGAAGCTTTAAATAAAAATGTACATGATCTTAATGAAAGAGCTCACTATGGAGAACAAATTTTATCTGAAGGAAAAAATCTCTAAATTCAATTTTGTAGTTGTAGTAAGACACCCGAAATATTTTGAAGTTATAAAATTTTCTAAAATTCAAAGTTAAACCTGAATATCGAAACTATGCCACCTTTATACATGTATTTTACTATATTCTTACAAGAAATTTAAAGAAAAAATTTGGAACCGTTTTTGAGAAAATTTTGAAAATGTTCGGCGGGCATCATGTAATGTACCCCCCAAAAACTTTTAAATGATTTTCAAATTCGCAGAGCTTCGACTCCGGTCATATGGAAAGTGGTTTCTTCAATTTGGAAAAAATCCTACGCATGGTTTAAGCGTTAGCGTTGTTCACGGACAGACGGGCGGACAGACGGACGGACAGACGGACGGACGGACAGACGGACGGACGGACGGACGGACGGACGGACGGACGGACGGACGGACGGACGGACAGACGGACAGATAAGACTTATCTCTGATGGATCGTTATGATCTATTCAGAAGAAAACACATCGCCGATGTATCATTAGAAATCGTTTTCTACTGACTTCTAGGTTTTGGGAACGTTAATGCTGGCATTAATCTTGTACAACAATAATTAGAACATTCGGTCTTAAAGTCGAAAGGAAACCAATGCGACATACTTTTCAAATCATGTAACGTATTTAAATAAAACCAAAAATTGATTGATTTAAGTCATTTTAATCATTCTTATGTTAGTATCTTCTACTGAAATTGAATTCGCAAGTCAATAGAGTGTCTTTAGCCAACTGCAATTATAAACGTGATGGCATGAAAAACAAATGAAGGTACTGCTACTTGCTGAAGGGAGTAGGTTTACCTTCAGCGCCCAGCCCCAAATCCAAAGCCTCCTCGCCATCTTCCAGTACTTGCTCCTCGGTCTCCTCTTCGCTCCTGCGAAAGAAAATAATTAATGAAACTTCATAATCTTTTGAAATCAAGTGAATGCTAAAACTACATTCAGGAAAGTTAGAAACATCAATACGATAAAATAAAGAATACGTCCCAACTTATAGTTATGAATATATTTATATATAAATACAAAAATTTAAACATGTTTATTCTTCTTTCTCGACTGTTTCATCATCAAGAGGATGATGGTTACGACGGAAATAAAACTTTAAAGACACTACATAATCTCTTAAGGGAGTTATTTGAAGAATAATGGGAGAGAAATATGAAAATATATACAGATAACCCAGATACATTAATTAGGTAAAAAAATAAATTATTGTGCTAACACTGGCGTTAACAGGTTCTAACAATCTCAGGAGATCAAAGCCCCGGGCCAAAGAGCCTCGAGCTTTTTGTCCCTTCTCCATCATTATAATTTTTATAAGGTCCATGTTGGATAAATATTATTATTTGATTTTAGTATTTCAAAAACAGGTCTTGAGATAATATACGTTATTGTGGGTTAGAAATTGCTATTTGAAACACAAAATAGCCTTAATCTAAATCATAAATTTGCGTGTTGTTTTTATAAATACTAAGTGAGTTCTTAAATCGTTTTGAGATAGAACCCTCACTTCCTAAGAGCTAGTGATATAACATGTACACGATGTGTATAATTTAATATTCACTCGTTAAAGTAAAAAATAAATAATAGAAAAAGCATTGAAAGCTTAAACATACTAATGTTTTAAGCTAAGTTAATTGAGCTCTTTGGAAATAATTTCGCTCGCACCCACCGAGTTTTCGAAGTTCAAATAAAGGGGAAATTATTTCAATTTGCAGAGTGACAGCTTAGGGAACCCGGGAGCAGTCGATTGAGATATTTGGATTGAATGTCGAAATTCAGTGCATTTAATACAACACTATTGTTAACGCATGCATTTACTTTCACTAGTCAGATTTGTTCATCAATGCTAAGTCAGTATTTTCAAAATGGTTTGTACTGGAATAACATCATTTCCGTACGCAAAATGTCATCGAACGACAAAATTGATATTGTGATTTCGTATTTTCTCAATTATGTCGAGAGAATTTTCTTCTGCTTCACGACCTGAAGTAAGACAATTATAGGAACACGCCCTACAGTGCATTAACAAAGTAGAGATTTTAAGTTGTACCCTACCTTGAGGGACCATGATGGGCAGTTTTCTGTGCTGGTCTCAAGAAGTTTATGAAATTATACGGCTTTGCAGAATGGGACGAAAAGGAGAGGATGAAGCCATATAAGATATTTCTAAAAATCATTCCTTACAACAGATTTTTGAGAGTAAATTTAGTGCAACACTTATTTCCGTAGGGATGAGACATGATTAAAATGTTTCACACACAATTCAGTTTTCATTCAAGACATCGACTCTTGATATTGTGTCCAATTGTGTTTTTTTTGTTGGGGGGGGGGTAGCATTCAGATAAATCTTTTGGGGTGTGAAAATATTCACATTCACTACTTGATGGATAAATATACTGCCCCATAAACACACTGTTTATATGGCTACTGATTCTCAAATAAAATGTAATCAAATAGAGTAAACTCGACACGAATGGTTCACACAGAATCGTTAACAGATCACTGTGTTTCCTGAACGTCTCTGATTCTTTTACTTCCAAATTAAAACTTTCACACATGCACAGTCTAGGATCCTGGAGATCAAGCACACGACAACTACACATGAAGAAGCGCGGATGAAATCCATGCTTGGCGAACCCACACGCGGTCACACACGGGAAAATGTAAATACGATTCGAATAGAAGAGTTTCTTCACGAAACACGCATTCACGCGAAGATCTATCGAGGCTGGAGGCAATGCGTCGTTGCTGCTGGTCCAACTGGAAGCAGAACGAGCTGGTCCTGCGCTCAAACGCCTCACACGCCGAGCCGGGGGGCGGCCGCGAAGGAGTGACCTCGGAGGAAGCAGCGGGCGCCCGGACCGCCTGCGCCGGGCTCGATCTGACGACTGCGGCGGCCTGGACGCGGGGACCCAAGGGGGCCAATCGGAACGTGATGTAACGTCAAAGGCTTCAAGGCCTGCGGCGCGGCGGCGCGGCGCGGGGCAGCGCAAGCTGTGCGGTCAATCCAATAACGGCGCCGCTGGCGGCCGCCCGCCGTCGCCAACCTCTGGGCCGGGGACTCGCCCGCGGGCGGGCAACGCCCCCTTGCGACACGCAGCACCCGCCCCGCCAAAAGGCGCGCACCGAAAAGAAAAATAAAACCAAAATCACTCTCGACATGCGCACTTTTTGGGCGAAGAAGAAACCGTGAACGCTTTGAAGGCTTGGCGCCCATCAGACTTCCCGCCAAGAGCATTTTCGCTACCCGCAACCACCCAGTGACGTCTGCCCACTAATAAACAACGTACTATTTAAAGTTTACTAGTACAATAGCTAATTTATAACTAAGTACACTGCTGGACATCAATATAGTTTGTTTATTGGTGTGTTTTCAATATTATATATAATTATATTGCACGTGTTCCAGTAATAATTGTAAAATTATTGTATTTTTGTGAACTATATTTTTCACGAAATATATTGCGGAAGCGCAACGTCGACATGTCGAATATTCATAAGCTAGGCGTTTAAATCTCTTAATTCAAAAAGTATTTAACTCTTTTGTCATACACAAACTTTTCTTTTGGAAATGCTACCCCGCGGATGATCAAACGTTACCGAAATTGTCCAAAAATTGCTAGTTAGGTACCACTTCTTATTTGTAATGTCAATCGTACGAAACTTTTCCCAACGTGTTCACGCATTTCAAGGGATACGCAATACAATGGAAACGCATCTTGGATATGTTCCTTGTATTTGATCAGTTATGCAACACATTTCGTACTTTCCAGCTGAGATTCAAAGTCGTTTTCAGCTCCCGTTTGCAACATCGTTTCAAGCTACAACCTTCACCGCCTCGAAGCCCTATTGTCAGGAGCCGAGTGGTTGCTGCCAGCTTCAAAATAGCCAAGCATCGTTTTCGAAGAGAGACATCTTTTTTTCGTAATTTGTATCCAAGGTACACATATTTCTTTGTTCGGAACGATGGTGTGCCTTCTAAGCAGAGCCAAAAGTGAAAACCCATTTCGAAACTGTTCACCCCACACGGAGGTAGAGCCTCTTCAAATTCATGGTATCGAGAATTATTCAGGGACTATGCAAACGCGAAAATATGAAATCCAATTCAATGTGCGATCTTCTCTCTCTCTCCCACTACAATATTCTAACATCTTCATTCTACACCCTAATTATAGCGTATTCGATACGTCAATAAAATGTGGATTTGGGCAAAACAAACAAACGAGTACACAATTTTCACTGAATGTCCATTTGCGGTTTATTCCATTAAGACGTAGTTCGACGCCCCGGCTTCTCGCCACGATGGCACTGCCCCTGATCAGTTATGCAACACATTTCGTAATTTCCAGCTGAGATTCAAAGCGTTGTAGGGCCGCAATGTCACAAGACGCGCGCGCGCGCGCGCGCGCGATTTTAATTCAATAATAAGCTTTCTGTGGACTGATAATAAAGAGCATCAAATTTTCTTTTTATTTTCCTCTCAGCTCCTTTACATTTTTAAGAAACCCACTTTATAGCTTTAAAATGTCCATCAATATTTCTAACGTAAAACACAAAGCTTTTTTTAAATCAACGAATGTGCATTGTAGCACTTTGGCTTCAGAAGAAATTAATTTAAAATTTAGATTTTTCAATCTATTTAGTTACAGAAATGTACTGGGTACTAACATTTTATAATAAATGCTTATTTTAATTTTACTTTTGAATGTTGCTAGGGAAGAGACTTCAAGTGATAAACAATTATACTTACGCAATAAAAATTCAATACTAAGAAACCAACGAAATAGTCCCAAAACAGAATTATCAAAATTGTATATAATATAATGCGCAAAAGAAATATGACCTTTTCTTATATTCACAAGAAGCTTTGAGTACAAAACTCCATAAATTTTCAAAATCTTGTTAGGGCTTTACCATCCCTCCCCAAGGTGCATCAAACAATGTAGAGTGAAAAACGTGGAATGTTTTAGATTATGCTAGAAGACGTCAGCAGATGCACAGATCCCTTAAATCCAAACTACGCCTCTCTAGAGGAACTCTAAAGTTATGCTTCCTACATATTTGTTTATTTAAATCTAGGGTTTCTTCAAGTACTAAGATTTTTGAGGCCCATGAATGATGAATGATAGAGTAAAGATGATAGCGTTAATGATGAAATGAATTAAGAGAGAGAAATTGCAGAACAAGAGGCAGGAGAAATGGGAAAACCTCGAGTCAGCTCGCCGAGAGCTTGCTTTGACCATCACAATCCACATGGATTGGCCGTGGATGGAAACCGAGAAATGTTTTCAAAACTGTAATATTCAAACTGAGAAATTTCTGAACCTTCAATTCATTTTTCGAGTTACGTTTTCTGGGTACCCTACTTCGTAGCGCATGGAGTCAGAAACGACCAGAATATCGAAAGCTTTAAATACTTAATCTGACTCATGGATATTTTATGCAATTTAGTCACACGCGTATAATTTATTTTGTTTGTTAATGCTTAGCAATTTTCAGATTTTTACCTACATATAGTATGAAGCCAATAAGATGTAACGCACCTTTTAGCGCCTGGCTGTTCGAAGTTAGGAACCAGAATGAATCCTGGGTTCTGGGTCCAACTACTTTTTATCAAGTACATCTACGCCTACGTATAAAACACTTCAATTTGTATTGTCCGTGAAAGTGAGGCTCCTAGGTTAAAAGACGAAATGTTCTGGGGAAGGCTCTATTCCTCTACTCTCCCAATCTGTTTCGCCAATGTCGCCGTGGCGTGCGAAATGAGAAGTGCATTGCATCACAGGGTTTCAAGAATCCTATTAGGAAGGTTTATCGAGGTAGTAATCCTATTACATCGCTAGGAGAAACGCTACGTAGAATGTGTCAGTGGGGAAATTCTCTAAGCGCGTTGTCATTCCGAAAGGATCAACGGCAATTGCTCCGCCTGATGCGCTTTCGCGCAAGGCGCTGCCCGCGGAACAGCCCTTGCGCGACCCGTTCGACGAGTTTTCCGGATATTATAATAAATGGAGTGCGGAATAATTGGTTCGGACTTATAAGCATTTTATGAGCTGTATTTATGACCAAAAGGCATGTCGGTGATCGTACATCACGAGCCGAAATAGCAAGAGAGACCTTGCTCCTTATACAGTAATTTACAACATTTCGGTTACTGACTCGAGCAACAGGATACAGTATATTAGCGAACTCTGTTAGAATTCCGTTTTTCTTGAAGCAAAAGCAATGCAAAGCAAATTCTTAATGCAAATACGGACGAAAATCAATTCCTGCGTAATGAGCCTATGGGAAATAAACGGAAGAGAACTTTTTTTTTATCTCAAAATGAATTCTTGATACAAGTAAAAAATAAACTAAAGCGAGATGTAGCATATACTTTAGCAATCAAAAAGAGAGATTCGTCATTCATGTAATAAATAGATTTCATTTCACAACAAATTTTAAATTTTTCTTTAACTAACCCTTCTCCCTAAGAAAGTATGTTTGCATTTTTTTTTACTCTAAAATGAAGGAAATTCACTGAAAATTAATGGCTATAATTTTTTTGTGGTCACGGCATTTATTTTATGCTCTAAGCTTTCTTCCTACTTTTACCGTAACCCTTACTACTCCGGTCGACTAGTAACTTTTCTTTAAATCAAGAAGGCTTGATAGAATCTCCCTTTACTACAACACTAGAAATGATATGGCAGAACCATCGAAGAGAAAAATACATTTTTCTAATCCTTTGGTTTGAAAATACTCTCATTTTTTAAATTGTTGGTACCTCTTTTCCATTAAGCAAAGACGTGTACTGACTTCAAATGAAATTGAATGAGTGATATACTTAATAGGCAAGTACAACCAATTTTTAAAAATCGCAAAAGACAGTTTTTGTTATTTTTAAAAGAAAATTGCACAAATGATTAAAGCTTTCGCTTTAAATCTACTGATTTGCGCGGCTTCGACTTCGTTTGTATTCCAATGGACTCGCGCGGAAGAAGTGTCTTCATGCTAACTTCCATCAGTTGCCGACTCGTGAACGGTGAACGGTAGTCATTCTCACAAATAACTCGTGGAAAAAAATCAGTATTATATAGAGTAAGCTAAATTTAAAGTAGACATTTTCTGCAATGTCCTTCTAAAACATCGTTTTGACACAGATTTCAAAATTTAGCGACGCCTGTCGGGGATTTTCTGAACGAATGGAGAGCTACACGAAGACGCCAACGCGTTCTGCGACTACGTAGAAGTAACCCGGGGCAAGTGTCGAGCGCCAGGCGCAACAGCGAAGAGCGACGTACCCCGCTGCGCAGACCTTCGAAAGGCCAGCGGTGCATTCGAAGCCCGTGCGCGAGCAGACAATTCCCGGAGCCCGGAGAAAGCGCGCGGGGCTCGCACCCACCTCCTCCTGCGGAAGCCCAACAAGTTGCCCATCTCCTGGACGGCGCGGACGGCGGCGGCCTCGCCCAGCACACACACGCTGCCTCGCGACGCGGCGCGGCGCGGCGCGGCGACACACGACACGCGGAGGGACCCCGGCCGCCGCCCCGCCCCGCAGGCGCGCGTGTGCGGAAAGCGAGCAGCGCGTCTCCGCTTACGCAGGGGGTCGCACGTCCCCTCCGACGCGGGCGGGGCCTCACCAGCGGGGTGCGAAGCCAAGCACGAGACGCAACACGGCAGGGGCCGACGGCGAAGCGGCCAAGAGCGGAGCAACTAAGAAATCTTGCCTTCCTCAAATGATTCATGAAGCTGCAGCTGCTGCTATTGACAAGATTTGAGACAGTACATCCATTCTGGCATTATTTGCCGTTTGTAAGTGGGTACGAAGGGAGGAGACCAGATTGAGCAAACAATGAAAGTGGTTTAGAGGTGTGATGAGAATGAAGACGGAGTTCAAACAAAGTCGTAGGCGGCGAACTGGTGAGCAAAAAAAGTTATGCGCACCAAGGACGACAGAAATAAGCAACACGTCAGATATTACAGATATTGTGGAAGGGAAGCAAGAAATATATAGATGAAGGAGAAAATGATCGTATTCGAAAGAAGCCCCCGAGTAATCTATGATTGTCTAAGCAATAGACAAACGAGCGATACACTTGATCCAAGTTGATGGGTGGGGTAGGAAGAGAAAGGTCAAACGCAAATGCGGCGGGAGAGTGCAAAGGAGGTCGAAGGAATGAAATTGTATCATAAGAGTAAGGGGATGTGAAGTACGAAGTGTAATCAGGAGAGAACGAGAGGAAAAGTGGGCATATCATATTGAATCAAGAATAACACCTAGCATACTCCACGGGCCTTCCAGTGACGACCTTAACCTACCACACTGCCGCTCCTCAAATGTTTTAACGATATCTAGACATTCAGTGTTGTGGATAAATATTACATTCATAAAACCAATTCTTGAAAAAAGACAAAATTTGGATGGAAAATCAAACAACACAAAAATAAAGTAGTATTTCCGGTGATTTTTTAAGAGAAAATAAACTTAAAACATCAAAAAATGCATTTCGAATTTGACAGTGCAGAAAGATTAACCTAAGTCTATTTCACAATGATCGTTCTTTAATATATTCTTAATGGCTTTATATTCACAAGCGTATGTATTAATGGTATTTTTATCTAAGCTCCACAATACAAAATTCACGGGATTGCATGTTTGTAACTGTAGGATTGTATGGAATCGTTCAACTCCAACTAAAATCAAATCCAATAACATAGTTTGTCTATTTTGTGTAATATTTGAGACATACACTTGAAAATAATTACAATAGACGTTGTAGAACAGGAATATTAATTATGCATATTACACTAAGGTAGTCGAAATGTGTTCTAGAACATACATAATATGTTTAAAATAAGATGATGTAAAAAGTGAACAATTTCATGAAGTACACATTTGTTGCAAGTTAGTTTTCACGCGACAAATGTTTTCCCCGTGAATCTCTTCTTTCACTATTTGTTTTTAGATTATTCTGACCCTGTTTCTATTTAATAATATATTTGGTCGAAAGCAGGGGTTACTTCGGCTATTCTTTCTCATTGACTGTGCAAGTGTTCACGACTTTATGCTTTCGAAGTGCCAATATAAGTCCGTGACAGTTATTGCATCTCGAATATCATAATATCGGCTTGTGAAATCCAGCAAATTCTACCACCGTTGGCAATTACTTCATCTCAAGAGTCCTTTATTTTCTGCAAGAAAGCTTCTACCCTCACATCTCTACGAAAGAAATATTAATCTTTTCACAATTAAGGTAATCGGAATCTTGGAAAAGGTATTGGCATGCTACCCAAACAGAAGTAAACAGGCGTTGAGCGCGTCAAGCGGAGTGTTACGATTCCCTGTATCAAATACGAAACAGCCGTCAGGAAAGAGGAGATGCCCCGAAGCTCGCTGACAGGACGACAGCGCGTGGACATTTTGAATCCGCCCACAACAGATAAGACGAGAGCGCTCATCCGTAAGTGCGCGAGCGCCCAGCTGTCCGGCCAGCCGCCGCCAACAAACGCTTCGGGGCGGGAGGGCGCCGGGGCGGGGGCGGGGGCGGGGGCCGGGACCTTTCGACGGGCTTCACACTCGGCGGCGCGGAAAGGCAGCCGTCGCCACGTCCAGCCCCCCCACTCCCAGAGCGCCGCACTCTCCCTCTCTTCATGTCTCACCCGTCCCTTTCCCTCCGACTCGCCTACTCACACCACCACCCGGAATCACTGAACCCCACTCCCCCCACCGCCCTCAATCACAGTGCATCCAGAGCACTCCCGTCGCCGCAGCCCACACTCTTCGCACCCGCCCACAGCTTGGCCTGGCGCAATTAACTACTTGGCTCTAACGGTCGCCTCTAGCAGACAGCTGACGAGACTTACGAAAGAATGAGGATGGGCTGAGAAACACGTTTCTTGAAAAAATACGAAGTTGTAAAGAAGAGAAAAAATTGTTCCATATTCACACCCAATCAAAATTATTCCATTTAAAATTCTTAAATAAGGGAATTGTACGTCTAGTAATTAACATTCCTAAGACAGACTCTATTACTTTCCTGAAGAATGATATTTCGTCATCTGGCGTACAAAACAATAAAAGGTTATATTCTCTATTTTAACGGAACAGAATTAGTTGCTCCAGTCTGGACCCTTTAAGGTAAGTATGCTGTCAATTTCAGACTGCCAATTTTATTAAAGAGAATTAAATTTGGATTTTACAATGTGTACAGACATTGGAGAAAAGTGTACATATAAGGAGAAGATTGAGATTTTAGGCATTCGAAAATGGCAGGACAATAAGAAATTAATAGAATTTATTTCAAAAGACCATCTATGTCACTTGGTAGGTCATCATGTTTACTCTACAGAATTTACTTTACAGAAAATTACACTCCCCGAAATTTTACAAATAAAACTGTCTACTACATGATTCTAATATCATATCGATAGTTAAGAATGCATTCGGATGTCGAGTACAGTTTCAGAAAAATGCAAGAAGATATAGCAAAGTCTAGTTGAAACTTGCAAACAATATTTCATCCGCATTTAAACCAGTACCGCTTAAAATTAAGATATCCAAGAAAAAATTTTGAAAATCAAAACCCTTCGTAACTGCAGGAAACGACCCCCAGTTGGAAACTCGAGCCCTTCCGTTCCCGAAATTCGCACTTCCAGGCTCGCCTGTTCAATTATTTTGTTTCATTGGCGAAAGGAGCAGGAGGAGCTTTCCAGCTTCAGTCATTTTACTTTCAACAGTTAATCCTCAATTTTTCTCGTTCGCAGCTCAAGGCGGCATCTGGATTCTTGCGGATGGGGGCAGCACCCTAACGTAACGCCAGCCCATCAGCAGAGAAGTGCGCCGTCGCTCGCAACATCAAAGTAAGCACAGCGGAGCCGACACGGTGTCACAGGGAATTGTGGCAGATTAACCCGATTACACGGTGATCATGTCTGCGGGTTCAAATTCCACTTAGAACATGAGTGTTTTCAGCGGTGTTTGTAGCATGAGATGCACTCCGAGTCCTTTATATGACACCTCTCAATCTAAATCCTTTCCTAACCCCTTAGAGTAGCTGGTAACTGTACGGGAGATCACGAGCCCCCTGGAGATTGGCTCCCTAATCCGTAGAATGATACACCGAGATGGGCCCCCAGGCTTCCTCGGCGTGAGATTCGGGAATTGTGTGGGCTCTCTCCTGCGTAGAGCGATCCAGAGGGCGACAGGATATCGGCAGAGGCCCCGTACCTAAAGACACCATCCCAAAAAAGGCGATGCAAACCGAGAGAAGTCCCGACCACACATAATACTTACCACAAAAGTTGACCACGAACCCACGGTCTTTCGAATTTTAGACGCTTAGTCGCTGCGTGCTCCGTCTCAATTACACGGGGCCCCCTCCGGCTACATACAGTTCAAGAGGCGTATAGAAGCTCCTGCCAAATGACGGAAGAGAGATGAGGCGATAGTGTAGGAAGGAAGTGTCCGTCCACCCAGGCGCCTCCCGCCTGCAGCGCGTGGCGCAACCCCGGGCGGGCGACGCTTTCGGGCGGCGCCTTCGGCTGCGCGGGGCCACGCCCCCCCCCCCAGGTCGCGCGCCGCGCCGCTGTCGTTACCGAGAAAGCGCTCGCGAGGCGAGGCGAGGCGAGGCGGCGCCCACGACGACGGTTAGTGAGCCAGCATAGTTCTCGGTTTGCTAAAACTTTATTATTTTTCACCTTGACCTGTTGGTCATTGTGATGAAACTGCATGAAAAAAAACAACACAGCTTATTTCATCTCGTACTTGCAAACTTATGTATATTTTGTCTTGCAATCAAAATTACGCATTCCACAATACTTGACAAAAATATTGTACTCCAAATTAGACAGTTATGTTCTATTGATATGGATAAACTCCGATAAATTACTGAACCTTTCTTTTGGATTTATCCTTGTCACCATTTGGAAGTAGATTAAGTTTACTCTTATCAATACGTTACTGCTATGAAAAGTATGCTTCAACAAAAGAAGACTTCCTAATTTACAAAGTAGTCTCTACGGTAAATGTAATATCGAAGCAGGAGCGAAATGGACATATACGTAGATTTAAACACAGTGACACTTGAAAATAACGAGCTGGAAGGAAATGGGACATATCATCGAATCGGGAGCTCCTTTACCAAACATTCAAGTCGTAACAAAGCTCCCGATTGGATGGCACGTGTCCCCTCTCCTTCCACCTTGTGACCTTGATGTGCCACCATGTTTAAATCGGAGTATAGTTATTGACAAACGAATGAACAAAATAAGTACTTTCTTAGCTGCAGATAACACTTCATCAATCTCGGTGTAAGCGCTATGATTCCACTCGTTATCAAGAGGCCAACGATAACTTAAGTGCCTGCTACCAATCGACACGCTCCAAGTTCTTAAACACACTTATTATCTGAAAGATCGTTTTCAGAAGAGCATTGCGGAAACATATTTTCTCAAACTCTCTCAACGTCTGGCGTAGTCATGAAAATGACATCTATGTCATTTCTGAAATAGGAAATATCATGTATTCTCACCCAAAGATATTTAATTTAAATTTATTTATTTCTGGCCAATTCAGTTGTGTATCTTGTGAAACGTCATAAAACATGAAGCAGAAATCACCTACTGGTGGGATAAAATTATTTTTCAGTTCACTGTGGTCTCACATAATTAGTCGGCATACAATTAACTGCGGCACTTCGATTATCACATTTAATGAATATTACAAAATACAATAAAGATCTTTTACTTATTCTGTAACAAACTAGTAAAACTGTAGATATGAAAAGTAAGCGTCCATTTGGTTTAATATTTCTGATTAGAGATATACACATCAAATTATCTGAATGTTAAGAAAACATTGTTAAAGCACACTGCTTAAAATAACTTAATTAAAAAACCAACTTTTCGTTTGGTTGACAGTGCAGATAGTAATACCGAAATCTCTGAAGTAGAGAAATTCCTTTTCCTGAATTGAAAACGCGAGTTGGAGGCCACAAAAGCGCCGGAGGAGCGACCGAGCGGTGCGGCGCCGAAGGGACTCGGAGGACAGCGCCGGCGGCGCTTCCTGGCATTTGCGCGCCGGTCCCGGGCGAGACTCGGCCAGCGCCTGCTTTGTGCCTCGCAAACAGCGCTCGATGGCAGAGTACACACAGACGCCCCCCCCCCCTCCCAGGACCTTGGCCGCGGGAGGGCGCTCGTTACACTTTCCGGCGCAGCGCTAGCAGCTCTGGTTCCGCCGCCACCCGCGCTGTCGCCCACCGCGTCGAGGGCACAGTCGGGCTTCGCAGCGGCGCAGCCGAGACGAGACGAGACGAGACGAGGGGGTAGCGAAAACACTCAGAAGCTAATATTTTTACGACGCCGTAAATCATCCATCTCGTGGAGGGGAGACGAACCTTAGTGGTCAGTACGTTACCTTTACATCACTCCGTACTGGGGTTAATATCTCTATCACCCCAAGGAGAACTAGCGGTGGATAAAGCTGCTTTCAGCACGTTTACACCACTTCCTGCCGTTTGTCTCGTAACTCCACTCGGCTACTTCTTTGACGTGTCAACATACGCATCTGCACGAGCATTCCTCGCCGAGGAGATCCGCCGCCGCGATGAGTTTCTGACTCCCAAAGGACGCCATAGGTGCGGATTCACAAACTGCCTCTGAGAGCGACGCATAAGAGCGTATCTAGTGCATTTTTATAAAAATATCGTTGATTTTCTGACTTTGAAAATTATCATTTGGAATGTGACCATATTAAAATAGTAATTATAGAATGAATTATATTATTATATAGTTTATAAAATCGATGAAATAGAAAACGGAACGGTCTATTAATACAGATATTTCTAACGCCAAAACGGGGAGGCGCCTGCTCCTAAGCTACCGCTTGCATACGCTTCTGGTTGACCACCTGATGAACAATTCAAGCTACACGATAAAAATGAATACATCTTACGACATTCTAGTTTTAAGAAACTTAAAGAATAGTCCCCACAAGAGCTTGGTCAATTGGTGCCGCCTTTATCATCACTTGCATACCATCACTTGGCCCACGACTTACTTCTTGACAAACTGAAATAATACACCTTTTTATTTTTTAGGAAAGTGTGGTAGACGCCAAAAGTAAAACTTGTGGCATAAGCACTATTCTTTTTCTGACTAGCAATTTAAAAGCTGTCTTTCCTTGCCTCACTCTCCATCAGCTATTGGTGAAATTTCACCCCACCTTTCCTTCTGATCACCGCCGCAGCTACTCTATAGCCCCTTCCACTCCCTGAAACATCGACAGCTTTCTTTCGTTACTGTGGTGTGTGTGTGTTTTCTCCACGACAACGATATGCACTCTAACCCCGTGCTTTCCTCCACTATACCATCATTTTCAAGAGCCCCTGTCCAGCCCAACCCGGCCGACGCATGCATTAATTCATTGCCCGCGAGCTAAAAAGAAATTCGTGTAGGTGGGAACGAATAGGAGTTTGTTGCAGAAGAAACTAGATAGGGTTGTCACAAATTATACCTCGGGAATCGGTTGCGTCAATTCATTACTGTACACTATATTTGAAAAGGAGATAATTTTTAAAAATCACTACCAACCGAACAAAGAAAGGTCCGAACAATGAAAACAATATACCTAAGTTCTGTGGGCTCTTCATCTCTAAATCCACACAAACTTCCTAGAGAACGCTGCAAAACTTTTTTCGAGCAGCTTGCTTCTCTACATCCAGTTTCCGCTTCAATTCGTCTTCCCTGTTAGTCCCCCACCGTTACCCCTTCGGCGGCGCTAGCGTCACACCCAGCCGTAGTCGCAGATTCC
The DNA here is from genome assembly GCA_017312745.1 of Gryllus bimaculatus. Classification (NCBI taxonomy): domain Eukaryota; kingdom Metazoa; phylum Arthropoda; class Insecta; order Orthoptera; family Gryllidae; genus Gryllus; species Gryllus bimaculatus. The sequence continues at coordinate 568,291 of BOPP01000244.1, forward strand.
CGCAGGGAGTCATCCCACGGGCGCACGACAGCGCTCTGGCCGAGAAGCGCGGCTCACAGCGCCAGAGCAAGCAGAGCAGAGCAGACGCCGTCACTTACGGCTGCCGAGCGCCTCTGCGGCGAGACGCACCGCATTGTGCGGCGGAGGCGCGAGCGCGAGGCAGGGGGCGGACGGGCAGGCGGCGGGCGGGCGGGGAAGGGGCAGGGGCGGGGCAGCGCGGGGGCGGGGCGGGGCGCGGCGCAGCGCAAGGGTAGTTGTCACGTCCAAAGCGAATGCGCGACGCGTGGTGGTGCCAAGCGATCTCAAGCGGTGGGCACCTTGTGTTCGCAACGCGCTCGCGCCGAGCACCAGTTCTCAACGTTCTTACTGGTGGGATTAGTGGTGTCAGACGCAGACGGCGCGGAGATTGCAAGCCACGTGACAGAAGCAATCCAGGCAAGACTGAAGGGGGAAATGCTTCTGTGGAATTCTCTCACACGGAGCACTTCATTTAAAATGTATTACAAATCTTATTACACGGAAATATTTAAAATTTTTAAACGTCACAATGCATCTTTCTGATCACTCGACACAAGACATTCACAAACATTTCGGAGATTTAAATAGGCAAGTTCAGCTGCAGTAAGACGTTGAGAACCGAAAGTTTATTTTTTCTGCTCTCAATTCTCAGATTCGTTCATAGTTAAAAAATAAAAAAAACGGTGCAAATTTCAGCCGATTTGAATAACAAGTGCCTACGAGGGTTTGACGTTTAAACAGGCTATCGCAAACTTGTAAATGTAACCACCTTATATTTTCAGTTATTTGACATAAATAAGCAAACTTTAACATTTTTTGAGTTCGCGGAACCCGAATTCACTGTCTAAAAATTAATTTGAATTTTGACAGTTTTGTTTTAATTTAAGTGTCCATTGCATCTTCGTTTACAGGGGCTTCTTCAAACGTTCGCCCAGAGCCTTGCAGAGCTATCTCTAACCACGAGAACAAACCGTTCAGGAAACGAGGAGGTCGTGTCCACGCGGCCGTAGGCACGGAATCAATGGCGGCGGCGGCGGGAGCGCCGATGGCCTTTTATCACGCCGTTATCAAGGGCAGCCGGGCGGGTGGGCGGAGGGCTGAGGGGGTGAGGGGGGGAGGAGAGCGCCGGACAGGTGCAGCGGCTGACGCGCCCGGCAAGACCCCTTCCTGCGCCCCGCCGCCGCTGTGTTTACCGCACCAGGCGACAACGAACGTTCGCTCGACTTGCTGAATGAAGGTCTCTCGCGCCGAGGCGTATGGCACGCTGCAGATGTTGCGCGTATGCAAAGCGGATTACTCGGCGCAGGGGAGTCGTTCAAGCGAGGTCAGGGCTCCGGAGATAGAAGCGAATTATGCAATTCGTGTGATAACAATGTCTGGCGTATCCGGTTTCGAGTAAACTGTATCAACTTGAATCTAAGAAAGCGTTGAATTCTTGCTCCTAGTAATTTCTTGGGATCAAAAAACCCAAGAAATGAATATTAATGTTTTTATTTGCGTTTATACATATGGAGCACATTTTCACTGGAAGCTTTAAAAATGTGATTTATTTAACTTTATTTACAATGTCGGTTAACATTTTTGGTAGATGTGCTTTCATAGAATATTGTCACAGACGTAGCATGAGATGTGGGGATAAACGAAGGTATTGTATCAGGAATTACATCTATCGATCCAAATGTTCTGTATTAGCAACTGCGTAGCTCTCAGAGCAGGAAATAGATGTTTCAGGTCTTCTGCAAGTCGGATCCGTAAGTCATTGGAGGCCAATTAGCCATTCGGTAACGCAAACACGGCCAAAGGCTCATGCTCGTGACGGGGGGTTATTTTTTTCTTTTTACGTAAAATAAATTAATTAAATAATCAGTTTCTTCTGACCATTACTCGTCATTTTCCAAAACACGCTCGATTTCAGATGTGTGGCTGTCTATTAGTATTAAATATTATTTTATCTCAACAGAATTTCCCGGGGCCAGTCACATTACAGCAGTTAAAAACCTCGAATATTTACAATGGAGATCAATTAGAAATGAATATCACTTTACAATATTCGCGTTTGCTGACAATCCCCACAGGAAGATGGTTAACATTTAGTTTGACGATTAGCTCCCGTCAGTGACCAGAAGCCAGAAAAGAAAAAAGAAATGTACAAACTAGGGCCCCATTGCCACGCGGCCTTGGGCGCCGAGGCCTCGAGCGAGGGCCGGCGGAGGCGCAGCGAGGGCGAATGCCCGGCGCAGCGCACGCACCACACGTGCCCAAGGCGGCGCGGGGCGGCGCGGCGCGGGGCGGGGCGGGGCGGGGAGCAGGCTGTCAGCCGGGCGGCGAGGCCGCGGGTCGCGCACCCACAGCGTTGGCCTTGGTCCCGGAGCATTTGGGCCTCCGCCTCCGCGTGCGCGCTCTCACGACGGCCCCTCCGCTTCCGTCCACGCGCCGCCGCCGCCGCCGCCGCCGAGCGCTGGCCCCTCGCGCATCCTTTATTGACGAACCTTCCCCCACGGCCTTATTGATTCTCGCAGTCACTCCACGTTCATCGTTCCGACCGAGAGGTCACCCTCGCACCCTTCCTAGTTCGCAGCACCCAACACCTGTTCCATCAACGCGATTAACTCAATTGCCAATTTGGGCGTGTTTATTTCATTGGAATGACAAATTACAGGATGCCACGTGATAACCGTCGAGTTTGTTCACCTTTTCCTCTGCAATATGGGCGTCAGAACACTGGTTACGTGACGTGGAATTTCAGACAAGAGGTTAAGCGGGTTTTCACAAGCTGCTTGTGTTTGCTTGCCATTTTATCTCCAAGTTCATTCACCATTCTGAACATGTTCAATTGTTCTGTCATAGCGATGGTGATTCCGGAATATGTTCCTCGCACCGTTTCTCCAAACGCAACTGACAACATAATAACCATAAATACCAAGGGCGCGCCACCTGCGCCACATTATCACTATGTCGTTCACATTGGCACCTAGCATCCACTGCCTGGGGTCCTCTCACAGCACCTGCCCTCGCCGCCATTATGGCCAGCACGCGCGTCCTCCCTACTGCGCGTCGAGGGCCATAGCACCCCGGCCGCTCCACGCGGGCGAGCCATTTCGGCGGGCTGGACCGGCCAGGCCATTACCATTAGGTCAGAGCGTCTGCTTTGCGAGGTCGTACATAAGGGGGTTTCGAAATCTAGGTCAGTGCAGGTCAGACTCGCGCTGCCAACTACCAAGGACGCATTTTTTCACGGAAGACCCATCTTCCGTTCAGGGTAAAACAAATTTTAATGTGATGAGATTAAAGGGATAACAAGGTTAGCGGACGGAATATGGATTGGTACCTTAGGAGGGACATTTAGTAATTTGCTTACCTTTATTACATTTCTTTCCATTTCATTGATTAGTTTCTGACAGGAATTCTAAATAGCGCCCAAATTCCCGTCGCTTCAACACAGGTTTTAAGAATCTAATCAAAGTTCGAGAATAAGGACATAAATTGGAAAAGAGTCGAAAATAATTTGAATACTCCGCACATTTCATTTTCTTATTTGCATAGGACGTGAGCTGCCCAAAGCAGACTTATTCGCCCAAAAAGGGACGGCGTAAATGCGAATGCAGCAAAGGCGCTAGAACGCGTCTACCGGTGACGCATACACAATCGTCGCACACTTTTCGACATCTGTACAATTGGGGATGACGAAGCGTCGAGCGCAGGCTTCACACTTCGACCTCCCGCTTTCTTTGCACTCTTCGCGCAACAACAATCTTCAATGCATTCACTTACGTAGTCATCTCTTGCTCAATGGACTGTAATTCTGGCACGTGGAGGATAGATAAGAACGCATTAAAGAGTTCGGATTATGAACCATTATGTATACCTCCTCGCCTACTAATACATTACAATATATTAATCCACGTTATATTGCAATGCCGCGAATAAGAATAAAAAATTAGATAACTTAGAATAACTTAGACTTTTCAAAATCTAAACATTGCCTATTTTTTGTACAAGTACTCATCAATGTTTCACTTAACGCAAAGATTTAGGATATTTCAGTTCATCAAAATGTATCTGCTGTACCTTTTTATGGTTTATGTGCCCCAAACATGAAAACCTGAAATGAGAAAGAAAGGCACATTCTCTAGATAGTTTAAATACTATTAAAATCGTTATTTCTTTACACAGCATTTGGCAGGCCTCCATGTTCGGTTGCACACACATGTGTAAAGAGCAAACAAGCCTGTTTCTCAAGAACGGTCATACAATGAGACAAATCTTCAATAATTGATTTCTAAATTCTTGACGAATCTTTTCGTAAATTCCGAGATTATAAGAGTGTCTATAAGCTCGCGTGTGAGTAAGACCTGAATGCAAACTGACGATAGTTCTAATGAAATTATTATTATTATTATTGTTTATTTTCACAGCTTTCTGGTACATGTTTCAGGAGTCACACAGGTATTTCTACCAAAGCATGATCTCCATAATACAATAGTTTTACAAGCGAATTAATTTTAAGAGCTAATTCTACTAGTATGGACACTTAAATTAATTTATACATTACACAGTAAAACAATTCTTAACATAAATATTTATTTAGGGACCCATATTATTATTATTATTATTATTATTATTATTATTATTATTATTATTATTACTATTATTATTTTCAAATTACTGTTAAAAGAAAAAGCGACTAAATAGATTAGAATCATGGTTCGTTTATATTAGTTTCGTGTGCCATCTCACCTTAATTCCCACACTTTCCCATGTGCTGCACATTTCTCCCAACCAATGTCACGCAATTCAGTTCATTAGACCAGCGCAGCGCACTTGGAGCGCTCCCATCGGTCACCCCGCTCCCTGTTAAGCGGAGAGCGTCGCAGATTGAGCGGAAGCAAGCGACGTGCTCGCGCTCTTCACTCGGCCCAATCAGGGTGCCTGCCCGCCNNNCAACGAGCTAAGCGGCGGCGCGCGCGCGCCCACTCGAGCGCTGGCGGCGCTCGGCCATGCGCCGCACGTCGCGCCGCCGCGTCGTCACGCGCCTCATTTACAGCGCACCCGCACTCGCAGCCGCAGCCATGACGGACGACGCGCCAGCGGCCGGCCGCCGCCGCCGGGGCTCGCGTACGAGCGCACCTGGCCGGGTGGAGCGGCAGACTTTTCTTCGCCGACCCTACACGCGCTGCATTCGCGTTTCTCCTCTGCGAAGACAGCTCAACAGCTCAGACTTCTAGCAATGACTGTATGCGTCATGTGCGATGGCGGTGGTCTTTCAAAATTCATTCGGAAATCCTGCTTCAAATTTTCTAGGTGTACAAAGCCTGCATCCATGCGTTTGGGACCAAACTTAAACGAGGAAACCATCATTCAAACCAAACAGTTTACAAACCACAAAATACTATCCTGAGACGAAAGTGTAATTCACCAGAACCGTCGCCAACCAGAACTGGTGGGGGCGCACTTATAAAACTTGAACTCCCTCCTGAAGCCGATGGCACACTTTGAAAAATATTGTTTTCTTTATTTTTCTACTATAAAAAAAGAATAAATATCTAAAACAATATATCATAAATTATTATAAATGAGCAAATAATACAATTTAAAATTCAGCATAAATGAAAAATTATATTCAAGAAAGCATCAAACCGGCTGAACAGCACCAATAGCACCCTCCCCCTAACACACATAATCCTGGTTGCGCCACTTACAAGAAAAAAAATGTTCATAAATTTTCGACGAGAAACTGGACGAAGAAGTGTGGTTTTCCTAAACTCATTGCAGGAGATCATCGTGTCATCTCCAGAGAAAGTGCTCCTCAGGTAGCATCAAATTCCAACGCTGCTCCTCCCAGCGCATGCCCCGGTCGTAAAGGAAGAGGCAGTGCGCCTGCTCGTTGCGGCTGTCGTAAGCGCAGACGCCGCGCCCTCTCCGGACACTGCTTCTCCCGAGGGAACACACTCGTACATAGGTTATATTTATTATATCTTGTTATATTATATGTTGATATGTGTGTTATAACTATATTTAATATTATTCAGTGTAAGTAACTATGTTGTGCGGTGAAGTAAAGTGTGGTGATGGGGAGTGCTATGAAAGATTGCATGGTGAAATGGTGACCTTCATTTGTAAAGTTTGTAGATTTTGTAAAGTTGTCAAGTTCTGTAATGTTAAGTTAGTGTATTCTGCCACCAAGTTCTCAAACTTAATTGCAGAATTATTAATAAATCTAATATAATTATATTCATGCTGTCACAATAAACTCTTACTGCTCTGAACAAGGATTTCCCGGAGTGAAAGAAAAGTAGCGCTGTGATCTTTAAACCTGCGGTTCACAAAATGCATCATTCACACAAAAAACAGTTCTCTTATACTAGCGCTAAGAAACTGAGAATTGCATTTTACAATGAAAGTAAATACCCTCTGGCATGCATGTTCAGAGCGCTCTGACATGAATTTGCCTGGCCTATGGTTTGTGCGTTTGTGGTAACTCTCGCGAATTACGTACAGGTTCCGTAAATGAAGTGGCATATTTATGAGTTTTACTTCTATATTCACAGCGATGCTACAATAGAGATGTACCATTGCTGCCTACATGTTTTACTCCATTAGTACATTTTATAGTCTTGAAAGCCTCTTCAGAGGTAATATCACATTAATACAGACCTGCAATTGTAAAGTTAACGGCCTGGTCTTCCCTCAAATGACATCTTTGAGAGCACCAATTCAATTTTAGAAATTTTAGAAAATTTAGATATCGGATGTGTGCATGGTATTGGTCTCTCAAGGGTTTTAGGAGTAATGAAGTAATGAGATTTCTTATTATCCTTAACAAATAGAAATAGATTAACTTTTATGGAGGGATCTGCGAAATATGATTCAAATTGTAGCACATCAGATTATGTATTCACGTCACGTATTGTGTATTGTAAATGAGAGAAATTATTTACTTATTAAGTACGATAGTGCTACATAGCTTACACCTTTTTAGCGTTTTGTTCACCGTAACGAGTTACACGTCCCATTGCAGCAATAGGACAAACTGCCATTGATTGTGAACATACGAGCGAATGTTTATCGACAGTGTTCATACGCACGTGTCAAAAAGCACGTGTTCAATCGAAGCTATCTAAATATCGCTAACAGCCAACGACGCAAAAGCGATTCCAACACCACAATATTTACTGCTCGATACATCATGAATATTTCGATGATTCAACCAGTTTCTGGATTTTAGCGTGTTTTTTCACAGGAACAAAATGAACAGCACGTGTCAGCTACGCTGTCCAATTATCTGACAGTCACAAGTACTTCAAATCTGTAGAATTCCATGAAGAGGTTAAAAATCTAAGATTTTGCGAAAAATTCGAGAGCTGCAGAGCTGTCACGTTTTTATGGCAATGTTTTTGGATGGGTTCCAATTCCTGACATACCAAGAAACAGCTGCATCCATTGTCCGTGTTTTTTGTTGTAATTTTTTGCATATTTTGTAATAAAAATTGTTAAGTGGATAATGAAATGGCATGTGCCATGAAATGCAGTTAGCACGGATACAAAAAAATTACAGATAAAAATAGTAATATTGGATGCATTGACAGATCTTTAACCAAAATGTCATCTTTATTTTGTGTTGCTTTGAACTAGGAAATAATGCTGGGTTTTGTGCCAAACTGAGACAACCGCAAAGACTGCGGGAAACGCCATTTCCCACAAAACTTGATTCGGGATTTCTATATAACTACGTAACTGACTGGCTCCGTAACTTCGTCTACTTGTTCGCTTATGTCATTAGCTGGTTTCAGACATTTGTTAAAGCAATAAATAAATATTCTGTTAATACGAAACTGCTCTCCTTCGCACCTGTGAACTGTTCACTGCACTAAGGGTAACTTCTCCACTCGCCGTTTGCTGCGAAGAGCCAAATGTGCCGCAGGAGAGAGTACTGGAAAGGCAGCAACCAGACGCGCAACGACTTCCTCCGCTTCCCATCACCGCGCGGCCCCTTCCCCGGCAACGCGGTCGCCTCTCGGGGCAATTGGTGCGAGCTTTTAATATTTTTGAGAGCACCGTATTTTTTAGCGTCTCCCGTATTTTAGTATCTCCCACAGCGGAGGACTTTCCGGACAAGGTCTAAACTCCCGACTCGCCTCCCGCTACATTATGTCTGGTAGAGTTGTGCATGTGTGGGTGTGTGTGTGAGAGAGAGAGAAAGAAAGAAAGAGAAAGAGAGAGAAAGAGAGAGAAAGAGAGAAGAGAGAGAGAAAGAGAGAAGAGAGAGAGAAAGAGAGAAGAGAGCAGAGAAATCTTCCGTGGTTTCTAGTCCACATGTTGGAGTACTACAACTGCATTCACCTGATACTGATCGAAGAAGCCACGCAAAACTACGGCCAGTGCAGCGGCCGCTAGAATTCTCCTCCAGACGACTGACTTCAACCTGGCTGTGCAGGAAGTTTCCAACATTCGTCACCGTCGGGACTCGAACCCCTCGGCCTTCCGATGCAATATATATCGCCGAGCTATCTCAGTCGGGAGGCCGATTACAGAGCGAACTCGCAGTGAGAGCGAGCTCTGGAGCGCTCGAGATCATCACGTAGAACCGTTGAAGGGACCTGTTTAGTGCAATACACAGGCAGAGGGGAAAAGAGAGGAAAGTAGCGTC
>BOPP01000244.1:576980-604309 GCA_017312745.1 Gryllus bimaculatus
AGGAGGGAAGGGGGTGCGCAGGTGGGACTCGTAAATCAGGCGATGCGGGGGGAGATGGCGCGCGGAAAATAACGCTCTCGATGCGAAGCTGCGTGGCGCTCCGCGATATCCGACGTAAATTACACTTAAAGAGAGAAGTGCGACTGTTTACAAGATGTACACATGCTCTGGGCATTAATTCAGTGCATCAGAGAAATCAGACAGCAGAAAAGGAACATTAAGCGTAATGTTGCGGTTCTCAATAAAAAATATGGGGAAGAGATTCTTAACAGGTTTAAATGTATTCACGACGAGCGGTTACGCGAATTCATTACACGCTGTTTCCAATGCAGTTGGCATTTAGTAACTAATAACCGCAATCAAACGTATAGCACGGGCGATTACATTCGAATTAACTATTACAACTGTAATAATAACGAAGTTAATAGATGAGATTATTGCAACAATAAGATATAAAAACAAATATAACTCACTTATTTGACCACTATGTTAGTAGAAATTATTCTTCCAATGAATCTCAAGTAAAAAAATCAGTAGATAACGATACTTCAATAGATAACGAAATGAAAAGAAACGAGTGTACCAACATGAATAAGTACATAACATTCCACCAGATTTACAAACATATTCCATTCGAATTCACGTACCAGCCAGCCGAAAACATACATATTGAGAAAACGAGTTTGAAGCAAGAAAAAAAAGGCGGTATACTTGTTCTAAAAGAAGCGTGAATGGTACGTACAACTTAAAAAATGCACATTACACGGGTCCAATCTCATCAAAATTCTCACAGCGCCCCACCCGCATTTCGACAAGCGCGCGCCATTTCCGCGGAATGCCGCCACCAGCTCGAGGGAAAGCGGCGGGCGCGGGGCCGGGCGCTGGCCAAGGCAGTGGGCGATGACGTCACGGGCGCGCCTCCGTCGCCGCGCCTCCCACGAGCACCGGCCGTCGAGGGCGCTCCCCGCCCGCCCACTCACTCCCTCCCTCCCTCCGGCACTCCCGAATACTACGAGACAGGGCTGAAATCCACGAGAAACTCATTTCCACACTCGAAAGCGAGCGACGGTAAAAAGATTCAAACCAAGCAAATGCACTACTTAGGTTTCCATGTGTTTGTGCATCTTTTATTTCACAATAACAACGCTAGAAACTAAATCAACCACATGCATTTATCAAATCTTAACTACATGCATTCAAAATATATACGTAAATATATGCATGTATATATTTACGAATGCATGCATTATATATATGTACGCATGCATGCATTATATATGTACGCATGCATGCATTATATATGTACGCATGCATGCATTGTATATGTACGCATACATGCATTATATATGTACGCATGCATGCATTATATATGTGCGCATGTATGCATTATATATGTACGCATACATGCATTGTATATGTACGCATGCATGCATTATATATGTACGCATGCATGCATGCATTATATATTTACGCATGCATGTATGTGTGTATGAGTGGAAATTGGTAACACAAAAACGTTTAAATCACCGGAGCGCTTGCTCCCCAAATTTTGCGCGAACCCTTTCGGGAAGCCAAGAAATAACATAGGAGAGTCCGCGCCCACAATGCGATGCAGCAAACGTAGTCCCAGCGCGGATGTGTGCCACTGGAAGTCAGCAATCAATTTGGCGGATCCGCGTGCAGGGCGATGTGGGCGGAACGCGAGAGCCGGGTGACGCAGCATTGCAGGAGGTTGTGATTACGTTACTTGCAACGGGCGACTGGCCGGCAACGCAGGGTAATCAGTACGCAATATTATAAAATATAGAATATATTTAATATGGAACTAGATTGAATATGAAACACAGCTATCCGACTCATTGCTTAACTGATTCGAAGAGGAATAACTACGTCATAGGATTCATTATAAAACGAGAGTAAGCGAGATTGGACGGCGGAGGGAAGAGAATCGGAGAGAGACGAAGAGACGGGGAGAGAGAGGTAGGAGAGAGCGGGAAAAGTGGAAGAGAGACTGAGACGGGAGGCAAAGGAAGAGAGAGACGTATAAAGAGAGGTAATTTGTTAAAAGCTTCTTGCCAAAGTCTTTTCGAATAGTGTATATATCCAGTTACACCTACAAGGTAAGAATTTGAATGTATGTTTGCTTCTCTAGTAGTGTACTGCAGGAAAAAAACTGGAACTAATAAAATATGAAAGGAAATATTTAATATTTCAATGACTTATTTCTTCCTTCGTAATCGAATGTTCCAATAAATAACCCCATCAATCATTAGTTTACATTAGAATTCACATGCATTAGTCCGAGCATTATTTCTACTACTTTATTTCTATATGATGATTAAGTGATAATATTCGTTCAAGAAGCTAAAACACTTCCTTTATAAATCTCTTTCCTTTCCTTACCCTTGATCGACCACGAAACTCTTTTAAAGTAAAATCACAAACAATATCACAGAAGTTGAAGGAGTTGGTTCTAAAGCACAAAAACAATTCAATTTCACTTATCCAATCTAATAAAGCCAACAGAATCTCTCATCTCAAAGCTAATTTCTCTTTCCGGAGTAATAATCTAAGAGCATGCGGCGTTAACGATTTTTAAAGACATTCCAGAATTCCTATGAGGGGAGCAATTTAAAAGTTTGGGGACGGATTCAATGAAAATAGTTCAATTCCACTTTGAGTAATTATTCTGCACTTAATGAAATTGACATTGAGAAACATAAAATATTAGAAGCAGAGCGCCGCCGTCGCTCGGATACATGCAAGGACGTGGCAAGCCTCGAATGTTTTTCCCCTTGTACTAATGTTTCACACAAAGAAAACAAAACAACAACAACAAACTGCTATGAGATATTATGAAAAGGGGAAGATTCAAGGAAACTATTTTGATGAATGGATTTTTCCGATTGAACTCATGAACGATAGAAGAGTAAAAATTGCATCAATATATAGTACACTCACAATCTATTATATTACTAGTTCAACAAATCATAAAAATTCTTTACAATAACACATCAAGTTGGCTGGACACTACACCTACAGCCCCATACCAGAAAAATTCTAGTTGCGCCACTGACTGAATTGATGTATAAATAGTTTTCAAATGTGATTTGTGAAGAGCAAGAAGACGCACGTTTACAGTAAAATGTAAGACATTTCTTCAAGAAAAAAGAGAAACTCATTTTGAAGCAAAACAAATATTTTCTTCAACTTAATTATAAAAAGTTACAGTCGCTTCCTTGTAAAAAGCAAACACAAATGTTGCCCACAAATGCCACACACTTGGGGTATTAAATTTTAGAACACAGCCGACTAGTGTGCGTTGCCCAGTACGTTACCGCCTAATTAGCGTTCGCGCGTCCGCACACGGGAGCGAAAGCACGAGTAATATGTGATGGAGCCTAATTGAAATGGATGCGCGGTGTGTGAAACGAGTTGCGAACATCGCGCCCTGCGCTGTCGCCCCCACGCAGCCACCGGTCGCAGCGTTGCCTCAGGCGCAACGCGCAAAAAGTGCATGTGCACCGCGAGTATTCTCGTTGTTCAGAAATCGGTTATTTGTTACTGTGATATCGTGGTGCAAAAAGAAATTTTCTATGGACGGTCTATCGCTCAGACAGACTTGATATTTTCTTAGAATTTTTCCATTTATACTGAATTCAAAACTTTTTATTTGTTGACTTGTAACGTATTCAAATGAGATAGTAAATGACACGTTACTATAGAAAATTAGTCCAATATATTCGTGAATGTCACATCGACATCTACAGAAAGCCGTGAAGCCAGATGCCACCCCCATCCCCACTGGTGGTTCAAGCCCAGTGACATTTTACTTACATATTAACATAGAGTTTCCACGCCTTTTTATACATTAATATTCAATCTGAGAAAGTTATCATTCTCCGAATTTCCATCTGCAATATCACAAATGCAATATTCCATTTGTGACTAAAATATACAACTGAAAATCAGCGGATGTGTTTTTGCATGCAATGCAAATGCTACAGTAGATCCTTTTATAAAACGTTGGGATTTCAATGTAGATCAACGTAAAAAAGATATAGTGATTCAATATTCAGAGATTCTAGAAATTTTTGTAGGGCATTCTGAATTTTGTTTTGAGTTTAGTGGATTTTAAAGCTTGGGTTTGGGCCAAATACTAAAAGACAGAAATAAATAGAATACATACTACAAAATTAACTTTCCTATAATTGCAAAATGCCAATTTAATCAAGGCAAAGAACAAAGTCTCCCTGAAGGTTCGTTCGGTACTGCTGCCAAAAGATGACTTTTTAAGTAATTCGGAAAGCGCAGAGACATTCGATTGCGCATAGGGGGTAATAAAGCGGGAAAATTGCACCGAAAGAGAGTCAGAGACATAATAACAGAAGAGACTACCAAGACTTAATTATGGAGGTTTACTTCACTATATTCCAATACATGGTATGTTACGCTTTATGGATTGTATGTACATTCCTTATTCTCAGTTGTGTTTTAGCTCTTCCCACAACACCAAATTAACCACCCGCTCAATTTGACCATTGTACATTAAACCAAGAGATTAAACAATCTCTTGCCGTACTTGAAATATAAATTTGCATATTTAAACTTGTATTTTCCCCAAACGATTCCTTCTCAAGTTTGTCCTATTTGCACTATACGAAAGAAGCCCAAGTCCAATGGGCAGATTCAGCAATGGGCCCTTGGCAGTGCCGGTGCAGAGGGGCGACACGACGCCGTGGAAGGGGGCCACGCGAGTGTCGGAGATGTGGGTTGGCGGACCGAGCCCCAAAAGAGGCAGCAAAGGCTAAAGAAGGCAAGGCGCCCGCGCCCGACTGCTTCGCTGAGCAGCCAAAAGAAGCGATGCGAGAGGCCACGCGGTGGCCCGAAGGTGGATTCGAAGCGTTTCGCGCAACCAAAACCAAGTTTCCAAATGAAGAAGCAAACTTTCGCTTTTACTTACAGTCCCTGAGAATGTCTGTTCCTTTTTCATTCGAAATATTTACCTGAAGGGAATCGACAATTTAACATTAATTTTATAGTATTACTTCACAACAGGTGCCACCAGGTGTCGTGTTCAGACAGTTTGAACCTGGCTGCAAGAAATGGATTTCACCGCAGCACAGAACACCTACAGCAGAGCTTCCCTGTCGGCCTGAGAAGCCGATCGTCAGGGCGGGCGCGCCTTCACCATCTCGGCTCCAAGGGTTGCGAGCGCGAGTTCCGCCTCGGGCATGGTGCTCGTGTTGCGGCAGGATGGAGCTCTGCCAACCCTCATCCTTTAATTCCTGGACGGCCTGGTGGGGGATTTGCGCTTAAAATCGCATTACATCCAGGATAAGAGTTCCTGAAAATCCTGCGAAAGGCATGGATGTATTTGTAACATGGTAGGGTTCCACCACCCACCGTGAGTCACATTTCAAATTCCATTCCTTCTCATTTCAGAAATCGGCTCTCTCCCCAGATCCTGAAATACGCAGCTAAAAAAGGCATACGTGTACTGGGTATCTACTCGTAGACATAAAAATAACCTTACAACTGGCTGAGATGGGCCTACGGGCGACTTCTGGCAACCGAGGTGTCCGGATCCCATCCCAACAACGTAAAGGAAATTCAGGAAGGACGACGTCCGCGCGAAATGCCTGGAGAAGCCGCGAAGAGCGGGATGTTAAGAAGCTGGGACGGGCGTATCCGTGACACGACGGGGTCAAAAAGCAACACAAGCAAAAACACACAACAAACAAGGTCTGGCAGAGTGAAATATGCGCACCTTTATCGCGCTTCCATCCCGCCAAAACTTTGCAAGAGCTGCTCTAATATTTGTTCATTTCAGAGGCCGTAACAGAGAAAACACACAACGTAAACAGCAGACCTGATGCCCTAAATCTGACTCTGTAAATGATATTGATTTACTATCTGGTGTGTGATTCATTAAAACGCTGGTGATAAGAAACGACCGGTAATAATGAACACAAATTCTCCGTAGAAGATAAAATCAGAGATTGCCATCGCCTTCCTTTGTTGCATCGCGAAAGCCATATAATCCGCTCCACACACACACACACGCACATATGTTCAATACCACAAGTATTCATGTTGCATGTTGAGATATTGCTGACATAAGTATCGTAACACGCCACATTATACAACTCGCGTAGTTTTGAGCCTTATGAAATGAATATCACAACACCAAAATGCTCATAAATTTCCACCCTCGTAGCACCACCTCAAACAAAGGAGCTCCCGTGTATCACTCGCGCCCGCAAGCGCCGCCTGTGAAGCAGCGCGCGAGGCGAAGAGTGGCCCCGCCGCCCGCGAGTGAGCGCTGCGAATTAGTGTGTGTGTGTGTGTGTGTGTGTGTGTGTTTGTGTGTGTGTGTGGAATGGCGACTGCGGTCGCTCCTGCGCCGGAGATTACAGGCGAAGACGCGGCAATGAGCCCGGCCGTAAAGCGGTTTACGGCCCCGCGCGGTCGCAATCGGGCGCGGCAGCCACGCCGCGACGTGCGGCGCAAACCCGGCGGTGCCCGCCCACGACGGACAAGGAATGTAAGCTATCTCGCAACCAAAGAGAAAATTGGAACTAAAGCAAGATGGAGGGGACGTATTCACTTGGCTGAGTCTCGGACGCTCACATAAATTAACTTAAGAGTTTTTTTGCGTGAGATGTTTTTACTATCCAATATATTAATGTGTGGGGATTTACACGTGTGCAACAGTTTTAGTCATTCCTTACATGAAGCGGCATGATCATTTTTATCCTTTCTCGTGGTTGGGAAGAATTCCAGCATTGCCGCTTCAAAGATTAACGTTAATACAAAAATAAATCTGCTCTAAACCACGTATAATCTATTAGGTTTAAGTTTCTTCAGCGTATTCACGAGAACGTTTTCATACGTTTTGATTGCTAAGCAATTTGAATAGCACATGGCACTCCCACAATGAAAACCAAGTGTTTGATTCTTCAGTATTCCATATCCGTGGAAATACACACGATTTATAAGGGATGAAAGAAACAGGGTGAAACTCACACACCACGATGAAAAGCATCAACCTCGCGCAAGAAGTCGTGGTACTTAAGTATTGTAAGATCTCTTTTTCTGCAGGAACACTGTAAAAGGCTGCTAATTTAAATTCGACAGGGATGTATTAAGAGAATCCACCCCTTATCCCCCTCAGAACTCTCTGAAACAAGGAAGAACATTTCCACTACTTTCATACTTTTTTTTATATATTTCTAACAACATTTCATATTTATACAACTAAATGCTTTCTCAACTACAATTGAATTGTCTCTACACATGTTCTCCACTGTCAAAAAGATAAACCTCACCTTCTCAACATTCCCACAACATACCACTAGCAAATAATTCGCGCCGTATCTCCCATTGCAATCTTTTAACGCCATAATGTAGCCCTTACGAGATCTTGTCTTGAGCCTTCACCTACACAACCATTAAAATTCCTCACGTAAAAGCATTAGAAGACCGATAGTAACATTCTCAAGCAGTAACTCGCACACGAAGAAACCGAAGGTACGAAAGCACTTCTATGAAGAGCAGCGCCGTAAACGAAACCGCCTCCGGGCGCCACACGTGGCCTGCGGCGCGCGGCGACTTCGCCCCTGCGCTTCTGCGGTTCTCCCGCGGTGAAGCAAGAGGTGGTTGGGCCGTATCAATTTTCACGCGCACATGAACGGAAGGTCTAATGTTCTTATATCGCTCGAAAAACCAACGGTTGGCGCGTTGAAACGCTCAAGTTATAAACAATTAGCAGTATAATACACTTATCACCACCTTACATAATTTACGAACAAGTGATCATTACAAGCTTAGTTCAACCGCAAGAACGTCCCGATTCAAAATTAATTCGTTTTGCTAACCCCTTATAAAAATTATATCTCGTAAAGCACAATTGCTGGTTCGTTGAAATAAAAACAAAAATAAATAATTCGGTGATAAAAAGAGCAAATGTAGGCTACTAGAAAGCTGCAACAACGGTTGTGCACGCACGGACGGACGCGACAACAGTAAGCCGGAGTTACACGCAAAATTTTCATTCGGGAGTTAAACGGTCAAAATTTCTCACGTAAAAGCACTGTTAAGTCGACAGTACGCTACGCTCCGAAAGCGCTCCTATAAAGGGCAGCGTCGAGGGAGAAATCGACTCGGGGCGATCGCATCTGTCCCGCGGAGAGCGGAGACCTGCGCGGGGGGAAGGGCGTCGGGAGGCGCGCAATCGCACCAACTTCACGGAGCGCGACGGAATCGTCGCCCCAGGGGCTAATGGCCCGTGAGGCCCACGCCCCTCCCCCCGTCCCTCCACTGGGCAGGGACACCTACGTCAGACCCAAAGGTGCTGTTACAAGGCGAGGAAATGTTGAAGTTGAAATGCGAATAATGGACTGAAATGCTTCAGAAACTACGTTTTGCTTTCTTTGTTTATATCTTCCCAGCGCTGTACACTGCACACGTCTATATTAGGAAACGGTGAAATACAAGCGCAAAAATAAAAAAAATCTACGTTACACAATTTTTATCAAGTTACAAATGTCCATCCTCTTACTAATATGGGTCCTTTTTGAACAGACGCTCTTATTTATTAGAGATTATTCCGGAATGGCGTTTCTCTTAGTTCTTGTTTTGTCGACGAATGTCCATGAAATAGATTTGGATGTAGATTTCTTGCAATGGCGAAAAGTACCCGTTGGTGATAAATCTATATTGGATCCCAGGTCAGCTTACAGACAGTTCAATTGATGATCAAAATGATAGAACATCATGCTGATCACATCATCTTCACCTAGGATGGAGGGCAAACCACAACTGTGGAGAAATTCAATCCCAGTGGGACGCAAGTCTTGAAATGGCGTAGAAGACGAGAACGTGATGAAAGACTGTCTGAGAAATGAAAACATGAAGAACAACAAAGACTAATTAATAATAATAAACCCGACTCTTTTATTCGGATATGTATTTTTTTCCTCTTTATTTTTCTGCCATTAAGGAAGCATTCATTATTTTGCCTTTGTTATAATGACTACATCGTCAACAAATGCAATTTGGCCGTTATTAGCATCTCAAGACAACTTCGAAAAAGCCACTCGAGTATTCAAGATCGCGTTTTTAGCACCAATCCTTTTCCCAGATAAGCCCATTTAAGGCTGAACGGTTTATATTTTCCATGAAAAAATAATTGCTTAACACTTTTATAACTTGCAGTTAAATAAACAGAGATAAATGTTTTTATTCACTTTTTCATTGTATCATTCAATGATTTACAGCATTTATCACAGTAAATTAAGCGACCAATAAAGCCAGCAATTTACGCGGCATCGTTACAATGTTACGAGCATTTCTGCTCACGCCCAACCAACCTTCCACATCCTTCTATCGCTTCTCATGCAATTACTGCAGGATATTAATGTATAACGAGTAATGGCTATAGTAATAGCTTCATTACGCAAAATCAATTACCACAGCAATTCGCATGGACACCGTTTGTTCACACAATATGTACTATTAACTTTACATTAAAATATAGGATATGTGCACAAATGAAAGAACACAAAAGCACATGCTGCAATATCTCTCTTCATTCCTACTCCAAATTTAAGAGCGGAATGCGAATATTTCTCCTCCTTAGTGAATTGTGTAGTATTCAGCAGTACACGTTTCACAATTATTATCTGGTCGGCTTCTAATACGGAGAAACAAGTCACTTTCCTACTGAGATAAATGATAACGCTCCAAACCTTAATTCCTGGCAGCTCTAGTGAACAGATTAATTCTCTTTACTAATCGCTTTGAAAATAGCGAAATCAAACTATTTAATTTCAACCAGAGTGAACTTTAGAATCTCCACTTAAAAACATTCTAATAATTGAAAGGATCATATTTTCATTCGTCGATTGGAAAGATGTAGCCGAGGTGACATGGATGAAGGCGATCGAAGATACTGTTTCATACAATTTCAACCATAGCAATCATTTTAAATATTAAAAATAATAAAATATGTAATTGAAAACATTTCTCTACTTGAAAAGGCAAGTACCTACGAACCGACGAATGATTTAAAAAAAAATTATAAAACTATCTCAGGAGAACAAGAAGCTTTTAATAAATTAAGTTTCTTCCCGCCTTTCTTATTCATTCGAAAAGAAATGATCAAATATTTACCACGAACGAGAATGAAAAAAATGAACATCACAATTTGCTTGCTACCGACCCAAACTACAGAAAGAAATTAGGCAAGCAGCAGCCATGTGAAACCTAAATGTCCGCCGAGCACAGCTCAAGGAAACCAACCAGCCACGCATCCTTCACCGGCTAAACGCCTGCTGCCGCAGCGGCCTCGCGGGCCCTGGACTCACCACATGCGCAGGCGCCGCGCCCACGCCATGCCCGCCATGCCCGTAACTCAGCGCGCGCGCGCCACCTGCCACCGCGACTACTCGCACGCGCATCGCGCGCCGCCATCGCAATGCCCCTCCCCTCCCCCCGCCCCGCGCTCTAATCCCCGGCGCTTGGCCCGCGACAGCGATCCGCTCATTCTCCTCGCCGCACGTCCAAAGGCGCGACGCCATCTGCGCGCCGCTCCACGCGTCTTCCACTGACGGCTGCGCGGGCCGGGGCGAGGCGAGGTGCGCGTCGCGCGCCGCTCTGGGCGCCCATGCGGGGCGGCGGGCCACGCGCCGCGCGCGGCACAGCAGAACCAGCTGGGGCGGGGCGGGCGGGGAGGGTGCAACGTGTGGGGCGGCCCCGCTTGACCTGTTTGTGGAGGGCTTCAGGACATGATACGGAGCGGCGGGAGAGGAAGCATAGTGAGGATGCAGAGAGCAGTAAGGATGAAGAGGCATGGAGGATCATATTCTGGTTGTAGAATGGAGGTGGGGGCGGCGCTATTACAAGCAAAGGTGCGGCAGGAACATTCGTAATAACACAACCCGAAACGCTTACTTCGATATATGCTAATGAGGTGAAGCAATAATGTCACGCACTCCGGATACGGAAAGAAGAGCACGGTAAAACTGAATTAAGACAGCGTGGAGTGGTCCGTAAACACATTTTAGGCGCGCGCCGGGCAGAACGAGATCGTGCAGGTGCCAGTATCGCAGCCACGGTGGCAGCCTGGTGGGGCGGGGCGGGGGGAGCACGTTCCGGCCGCGTGCGGCAACGAGCGCGCGACCTGCAGCGACCGCGCCACCTTCAGTGTTGTAATGAATCATGTAAACGGTGTTATCAGAGAATTGGTCAACAGCGAGGCCTACGCTTTCAAGACCGCGACTCGCGGCAAACAAGCGCATAAATTTACCCGCGCAAAGCGCGCTGCGTCGCGAGCGGGCCTGGGTGGCGCCTGCCTGGGGGGGGGGGGGGGGGCGCTTGCTATGAGCCCCGATGCGCACTCGCGCTCTGAACGAACAGAACCCGCGCGCCCGCTTTAAGAGCCCCACGGCCGAAGGTGAGGGCGAGCGGCCCACCGCCCCCCATTGCTTCCACGAGAATGACGGCCATCCATTCGCACGATACATACGGTCGATTCGAAGAATATTAGTTATTTATGCGCTAACGGCGTTATAAGGCCTTTGGCCTGGAGCTTTTGTCGCCGCTCGATCAATACAACCAGTTAACGCTCGTACTACATACAATATTGTATTTTTTACCTAATTTTAATCATTGAGATTTCTTTACTCATTCACTTGACCCGAGTTGTCTTTTCATATATCCCCCCCATAATTCCCTCATAAGTGAACATGTAGCCTCATTCAACTGTTTTCATTTTTCCCTCGCAACCACGTTTCTCTCGATCCAGGTAAGTTATGCAATGTATCTCAAGCTCCGTATCGAAAGCAGTAACAAGCAATAACTTAAAAAAGTAACGTTTTTTTTGTTTTAACTCAGGGTACAGGAGTATATGTTCCATACAATCTTTCTTCTACTGCATTTTTTCTTGTATTTTCATTTATCGTCTGATGTCATAGTATTCATCATTAAACCAAAGAGCAATTAAAATTAACTGTCTCATCGGCACTGGAGGCTGTAATATACACTTATCCTGGTAATATCACGCAAGTATCTAAGAACATAGGAAATATCAATGGTAATTGAAGTAAAATGGGTTCTACAATACTCTTTTCCTGTTATCATCACTGCCTGAGAATAAACTCGAGAAATGTCTAAGAAGAGTTAAGGTGCTTAAAAAAACTGTTCGGTAGTTTCTTGCGGATGAGAAATATTTTTGGGATTTCCTTTCCTACTTGGAAGTAAAGAGCTAAAGAAAGAAGGGATTTTATGATACAACAAACAGGTCTGTAAGGGCGGACTGCTTGATATGAGTAGCGAAGGGGTTATACGAAGCTCGTGGTGATCATTACGATAAGACGCAGGGTGCTTTTGAAACGCTCCTTAGGAAACATTTCTGAAAAATTTGAAATCTTCGGATGTGAGATTTGGCTGCTGAATCCCAAAGTGGACTTGCGTGAGTGAGCTGGGTCTGAACCTACTTTTGTAGATACGGGTACAGGTAATGGGGGAAATGATCGATGCAAAATTGGAAATACTGAAAGATTTCATCGGGCGGCGGTGAGGCTTCCAGGTAACAATAATATCACAGAGAACTCCCATGTATTTGGCTAGGGTGTCTGAGGGTCACCATGGATGGATGAAAGATGTGTAAGCTAACAGAGGACATATGCGGGATTTGCGGCGGGAGAAGGGTTTGGCTTAACATTTTGGAGGGTTGACTTGTATTTGCCATTCGCCCAATCACAGCTATGGTCGTGGTGATTTTGAACGTCAGGACATACGTCATCCAGTAATTAGTTAGTTGAATTTATGACTTATTCGCGAAGAGAGCGAAAGAGGTGTATGGAATGGTCAGTGCGTCGGTTTTTGGGGAACAACTTACCCAAAATTTTAAGTTTGGTAACATATTATTTATCACTTCAGTACACTAATTTAGTAACTAGAATACAATCGAATCATAAAAATGCAGGCGTATTTATAGTCCTTTATTAACAATATTGATCAGTTCCGAAATATACAAAATGTTATAACAAACCCATCGCTTCCTATTACTTTCAACATCAGTATGGCACCTTTCGCAGTTCGAATAATCAAATGTTAAACGAAAATTACAGTTCATTAGTATCTATTTTTATAAAATGGATAAAACGTCCAACGACATTCGCATTGTGACAACTTCCGTCGTAAATACCTATCATGTATTCCAATTACATTATTCACAAGCGCATCCTGCAGCATCTTGAAACAACAGACACATCCAAAAATTCTTTAAAAAATGATTTACCCTTTTTGGCCCAGCGCTTGCCCGTGTCAGAGACGAAAAGGGCTCAATCGCCCTTCCGCGACAGCGCCGCTCGTCGTCCAGCGCCGCGCGCAGCGGGGGCCGCCTTGTATTAGCGGCTCCGCGGGCGCAGAAGGAGGCGCGCGGGAGGCGATGGCTCTTGACGCAACAACCGAGACCTCGAACGCCTTCCCGCTCGACGGAACGCAAGTCAGGGGAGCGGCCAACACATCAAGGTTAGAAACATTACGTTTCCAATCGAAAACCTCAAGAACGTCTTTTAAACGCTTCATACTTTTTTTCAAATTCATCGGGACCTCAATATTACAACATTATACGTTATATCAAGAGGAACAAATTATCAAAAGAAACTACATTCTCGCCAAAATTACCTATCAGGTCAACTTTTAGGCAGCTGTGATTTTAATACGCGTCATCCTAAACGTACCGTTACATTTCGCCTGATCCTCAAAGGTCATAAGTATATATTCCGTGTTTGCTAATATGTAATATAGCGTAATTATCTGTCTGAAATAGTCATGTTAATATATCATATTGAAAATAATGCAATGTAACAAAATATCATTTAAAAAATACTTACTTATCCTTTGGAACATATAGTAAATAGGCAACTAATCGAAGAAAATTTTTTCCCGCTCGCAATTCCTTTTCAAGGGTATTGAAATAATTGTGTTGGAGAGCTCAAGGACTGAATCCATTACAAATACGAATATATTAGAAATACATCAAAATCAATTTGTGAATTAATTTTCAAGTCACATTTGATCGTTGAATGATCTCGGAAAGTTTCTAGAAAACTGTCCCGGAAGAACTGATGTGGGAGCAAAGCAGTACTTGCAACTGACGTACTTGAAGGCACAACGCCATGATGTAAAAGCGCGATGACCGGATGTTAGAAATAGTCGCGGGTCTCAGCCCCATGTGAAAATCATATATAATTTCCAAGTTACGTAAACGCATGCCTATGTATCTTCATCGCTAGTTCTCGCGCAGTTCACGGTTAGGCTCATAAACGCTCGTGGTCACGCGAATCGTCCCAGTAGTTGAATCGCGGCTAAACTGCAAAACAGTCCTGGGGAGATCTCTCATTCATATTTAGAATTGATAGATCTTTGTAATATTTCCCACGTACTAACTGCCTCTACCCAAGAACATTCGATACATCAACTCGAAATACGTGACCCCCCCGGCAAAGTGTTTGTTCCATTCCACTCACTCTCCCACATTGACCCAGTTTTCCGGCGGATCATTCACGAATCGTGGCGAAGTTGCTGGCGGTGTTTATTTTGTCTGCGGCTCGCCGTGAAGTTTACATCGGCGTTTGAAGCAAAACCTCTCATCGCGCAGCAGGTGTTCCCGAACGCTTCGCCCGCGACGGACGCCGCGAAGCGCCCGGCGACTACAGCGCGCGCGGTGGGCGACGGGGGAGGGCTCGTCGGCAGCGAGGCCATTTCTTGATGTAATGAATCCAGGCGCGTCATTAGCACCTTAAGTGTAGTGAATGCATTTTATTGCGGGAGTTGATGGAAATCTTCCCGTGCTGGATGCCGAGACCCGGCGTGCGTCTAAGAGTCCCATCCTGGTGTTTGTCTTCAAGCAGACACCCCCCACCAGCTGTCACCTCCTCAGACGTGGCAGGCTCTAAGCTCCCGACCGGTCTCCTGGCATGCGTTGTAGTGTGGTCCGTATAAAGGCGGCTCCAGTATAAGTCCGTATAAGTGCGACAATCGGCGAATCCCGAGTAGTGAGGACGGGTTGCTTGGGATTCGCCGAGCAAACAACATTCGGTATTCGCTCTACCCAAGGTGAGTCGGTCATTGGGACACATCGAACGGAGCGAACATTCGCCGCACACATCAGCTGCTCGGGATTGGCCGAGTAGTAAGTAGTTCGCTGCCGGGGAGAGCCGAATGTGTGCACCCGCCTTAAGTGTATGTGTCAGTATAGGGTGACGATAGGACAAGGAAGAGGATCGCGCGCGGTCCGTGGCCCGTTTGTTAGGGTACTGCTCCGCCATTTGTCTGGTGTTGATCGGAGGAACCACGGAAAACTGCCCATCGAGCAGCCGCAGAGACAATTTACAACAGAAATGCGGTGTAAGAAGAGAGTGAACAATCGCGTTCAGGAAATATATAAATATCAAGTAAAAACAGAGGAACAAAAAATAGAAAATGATATCGACAAAATCTGAAAGCTACTGCCCAGCAAGAGAAGATATGAAGGAAAATATTTAGAAGAACAGGAAGCAATGAAAAAGGGACTCCTAGGTTGGGCACTGGCAGACGAGTAAAAAAGAGGAGAATATAAGAACCCGATAATAAGATGTGCGAAGGAAATTGTCGAAGAGCAGTATCTGTAGCTCGGGCAGGAGACGACGAATGGGAACGCAAATAAGCCGAGTAGGAGTATGCAAAGTGCACACGGAGAGGGGGGCAGGGAGAGACGAGCAGGGAGGGTTGGGGAGCGGCGTGGGAGCTCCGCCGCGTCCACAAAGGAAGAAAGAACCGGAAGGGCGTAAGCGGCGCACACTGTTCCGATGTATGGAGAGAGGCACACGTCAGGGAGGTAAAACACACTGCCTCAAAAACGCCAGTTGCCTCGATATAGGATATGAGCGAAAAATCTTACACCTTTTCTATAGTCCTCATTATTGAACTAGTCGCAAAATATTGACACTAGTAACATTCCAAATCTCTTCTACATGAATGAACTGAACTACTTGAAAAAAGGTAAATGTTTTTTTTCTTCTTTCGTTTACATATTTTTTAACGAACATTCAAAACTGGCATAGCATTTCATGCCCGCAGAGAGGTGGGATCAGCGCTTCGAAGACGAGGCGTGCTCAGTGCTCAGAGACGCCCCGCGCACGCCGCGCACGCCACGCCCGCGCCCGCGCCGCGCCGCGCCGCGCTGCATCGATTTCCGATGGCGCGCGGGAGCTGGCTCGCGCCCGCCTCCGCGGCGCGTCGCCGGCGCTGCTCAGTCCCTCGGCCCGCTGCGCGCGCGCGCGCCACCGCCGCCCTCCGGCGCTCCGCCGCGGCGGCCCCCCGCAGCGCTCCCCGTCGGCGGAGTGAGTTTGGTTCCAGGAGGGCTGCGCGCCACACGACGCGTCCACACTGTCAGCCTCCCCTACCCAGCCTGTTCATGGTCTCTTCAACACCTACTGCGCCGGTGTCATCGCCGTCACATTGCAGCCTATCTAATGTTGTTTTCACACCATCGAAGTGGCGATATAAGGCAAAAATAATAATCCAGTAGTTGTCCGTATTATGACGTCAGCGATCGGAGATTGATGTCGTCAGATGGAGATTTAATGATGCATAAAATATTAGAATTGAGCAGCGTTTGACGGAACATCATATAACATTTATGGCACTGCGACGTCATATAACATCTCTTCCCGAAAAACAAGTATCTGCCAACAGCCGGAGCTGGTGTTGTAAATCTCCGTAATGACTCTCACAAGAGAACCTCCCCTCTTGCAGTTCGACGCGGATGCTCGAAACCGCCAAGCGACGGTCGTCCGAGGAGAACGAAGTCACGCTGAGAGCAGCGGCAACCAAAACTTCGCGAAGACAAGAGTACGACATTAAATAGGAACACGTTTCCTCAATGGTTTATGTCATTGGGGTTATGAAATTAATTATAAGTCTTGTTTTGAATAATTTGCAATTACAATTTAGGAGTGTATTAAGTCTCTCTTTCCCTATTTCCTACAACAAAATCGTAAAAATGTTTATTTACTCAGGACCAAGCCAGGTAAACAAATTGTTTGTTATTGTCTTTGTCGTGGGTCTTTGAAGTTCTAAACAAGTAATTATATCTCTTCGAAGATAATATGAATACAATTTCTTTGAATCTGAAAATCATTAACAAAAGGGAAAGCTTTAACTAAACCGTTACTTGATATCAGTGTATAGACTCAACATTCCGTTCACTTTTGGAGTAGCGTCTACGCACATTGTCATCTTGAGTATTGATCTATCAGCTAAGAAGCAGCCAATACAAGGCGCATTAGCTTCTTTCACGAAGGAAATGGCAAGTCATCATCTCAGTCACGACTGTTCACAGTACGATTCCTCATGCTGATAGGTCTATATTCTACGATCCTATTATTAAAGTTTACAACTTTATATGCTCCAATGGTTTATTATCACATTCATTAATTTCGTTATTCCAATAATCGTGTGTCTATACGTACACAATGTTTTCTGCCATAACAAATATATGGCGATACATTCTGTACTAAAATAATCTCAGATAACCTATTGTTGGAAATATTTGTCAAGACGAACGATATTTTTTCTGAATATTTTGTATGCCCTAATTTTCACGACATACAAAAAGAATTGAGTGTATCAGCACGCGATGCTAATATTGTTTGATCAGAGTTTATTAGCATGGGCAAATTTTTTTTTTTTAAACTGGAATCATGCTTATTTAAATAGGTTTGAACTCACCACTGGCTCGATTATAATCTAGTAGAAAACAACATTCAGGAACATCAACTCACCTGCAAGAAAAGAAAAAACCAAATGAGTTACACGATATTATTATACTTAAAACAAATGACACATCATAAAGAACGTTGTTATTAAAGTAAATTCTGTAAAATATTTTATTGTCCACTTGCGTAAATTTTACTCTTTTGTCGCACGCTTTTAAACATTACGAAGAATGTGAAAACTGAAGGCATATTTCCTCCGTAAAATCAAGGAGCAACTTAATTGTATGGAGATCTACCTAAAACCTTATGTAAGAGAGGAAGCTGACATTCAACTCAGAATCTGAATTTCAGAACGTAGAAAAGGGCGTAACCTTGTATGAAATCGCCATCTATTACTTTGCATGTAAGCACTACGAGATGATTTTTCAAAACGCATCCCCCGAACGCAATCCGCAAAGCATCTAGGTATCAAGGGCTGCAACCCAGCGGCTCGATGGGCAGGGAGGACGAACATCCACGAAAGAGCGGAAAGGCGGAAAGGCGGGGAGAGGGGGGAGGCCAGAGCAGGGTGCGCAGGTGCACGGAGGTTCGGGGATAGCATGGATGTAAAATGTGGGAATAAAATGACTTCCATTTTAAACAATTGATAGAATTCATTTCAATTCCTGACTAAGAGTTGATTGTGATAAATGTATAACGCGAATAATATCAGCTATTTAAAAAAATACAAAATAACTACATTAAACTTACTGTAGAATGATACTGGCAATACATTAAAACCTACTTCAAAAGTCTTAACATCATTCAGAACTTGTTATTGTATAAAACATAACAGCCACAGAACGTTTCCCCTAAATGTTACAAACTAGAAAACTTGCGTTTCTGCGAAATAAGCAACAGGTTGGTGAATAAAGAAAAAAACAACTGCGTGATGTTTCAGTCAAAAGGTCATTGATGGATTCAAACCTAAACTCCTGCAAAGGCTATCTCCCTTTTTTGTTGGTAACTCAACATTTTCAATAAAACAATTGGGATAATAGAAATCTACTTTCTATGAGTATGAGAACGCCGTACTTCGAAATACGATTTCCTAACTTCCCCGAGTGCATAAAAAGGAAAATGAATGGCCTCTCAGAATACTGACAAATTCCCACTCGCGGGCACAAGCCCCTGATCGCGAATCACTAGAAGCTTTCGAGCACCACACGAACAGATTCTGAGCCACGGAGGGGCCATCTAACGCCAATTTAATGGGAACTGGACCCGAACTCTCGTCATCCGCTTAGCACTGCACTTGCGGGGAAGTTTGTTTGGATGACATCTCCCTGCAGCCACAGCAAGCGGCAAGCCCCAGATTCCAGAGCCCGTCTCTTCAGCAAAGGACCAGTTGCCTGTCTCCTGTCCCTTTTCATCCTCCCACGACTACGTCGGTTTTCGCATTCACACACACACACACACCATCCATTCATTGATCCCGCCTCCCTGCATTTGCTACAATAGCGGGGCTCTTGTGCAATTTTTTTTTTATTTCCTCCAAAATCAGAAAATATTTGTAAAAATATATCTCCTACAAGTAATCAAATAACAATCTTTTGTCTTTCAACGTTGAATTTTACGATGGAATACCCACTTTTGACCAAAGTGTCATTTTACAATCAATATAAAGTATATTATAAATAGGGTTTCATATTTCTCTGCAGGATCCCCATTATCCAGTTTCACCAAAATAATACTTTTTATTTGACTGATTTATCGTTGTTTTATGTCATCCCATCAAATGAATCAGAGAGCTCAATATCGCAAAGCAATGATTACCAACTCTAACTGCAAAAGGTTACGTCTTCGTGCTCAGCACTCTGAGTGAGCGGCACAGTCGCGTACGCACGCAGAATTCGCGACGACGTCATTAATTGGGGCACCTGGAAGAAGCGGTAATTGGCCGGGAAGAGCCCCCAGGGCCGGGCAAAGGGCGAGGAGAGATCCATCCCGGCCGATTAAAGGGGACCTGCCACGGGATCACCGACGCGGGCCGAAAGCGCCGCGCGCGAGCACGGGACGAGGCTTCACGAGTAAAAACGCGCGACCAATGCTCAACGGAGAGAGCTCATTTTCAGAAGCATTCGACTACGTGCAACACGCACCCTTCTCTTGCCTTCCAATCTGTATTCCAGTCGGAGGGCTCGCTGCAGAAGCTCAGAGAGATTGGAGGAGTGCGTAGGGGAGATAGGGAAAGGATCACTGCAAATGTTATCTTTTAGCTTTCTTCCAGTCCCTTCGGAGGTCTTAGGAAGTTTTCATACCATTTTTACAAAACACTGTAGGTTAACTACTTTAATTGTACTGTGGAATATACGTTTCATTTAACATTTTTATTTTTCGACATTGGATCACACATCTGAGGTCAGCCACCCGAAAAGCACATTTAAATTCATTTTATATTCCTCGAAGAAACTACGCAGAAACACAAATACTATCTGACTTTGAAATAGATTATGACCAAGCAAGCTCATATCCCAGGAAAGTGTATGGGCATGAGCCCTTGCTGTTTCTTATAAAACGGGTAAAACACTCGAAATGAAGTAAACATAAAAAATAAATTTAAGACATAACATTTTGTAAATATTTGGGAATCCGGAATTAAAATTAACAGGGAAAAATAGTATTTCCCTTTTTAAAGTACTTTGAAAATATAACGGTAAACAGTAGCAATAAAAAACATTAATACAATTTAAATTCCATAGAAAACTAATGTATGTAGGTCCCTTCACAAAAACTTGTCCTCAAGAGACTTTTTCAGCAAATATCAATATAAACCAAAACATACAACGCTTAAGTCTTGCTTACACTCCTCAAATCAGCCACATCGGACTTCTGTCGTTTCGGGAGTAACCTCCGGCCGCCGTCCCCGCATCCAAGAAATCATCCTCCCTTGCACCGCTTTCCATGTAACAAACGCCAAACTCGGGCAGCTCCAGCAATTTCAACAGGATGCTCTACATTAAAGTAAGTAGAAAGAGAAGTAACACTTTTTCCTCAGCTCTTTTCAGCTTCTATTTAGAGAGGGCCGTCATTTTCCCAGTTTTTAATTTTCAGCGCATTTCGTGTGAAACACTCGCTGGTGACAAGGGCTTCTCATAAAAGGTATAAAAAACCTAACATGCACTGGAACAGGTGAGCGCAGCCTGCGAGCTTAGCGCGTGTTGGTTGCAAACTACTGACGCTTGCGCAGACGGCGACAGGTTCCAAGTTATGGCAACGAGGGAAACTTCGCATGGAACGCTGATGCGGGTCCAAGTTATACGGTGGCACAGGGCTCATCAACTTTGGAGGTATTGTGTAGTTGCTGTAGTTTCAAGTTGCTAGAACAAGGACCGCCGGAAAGCAGGTTAAGGACCTCCGAAAGTTAAATAAACCCCATTATCTATGCAGTTTAAAGGTTAAGGAGAGTAACAAGATATTCTCAGAGCACCGGAGCCGTTTTGATAAAGGCGAATTAAGCATTTAATCTAATAGTCAACACTCGTTTCCTTTGATTACTTACTTTTATTATATCCAATCTCCCTACCCACGAAAATGGGCAACCAAAACAACAACCACATTTCTTCTAATATAAATATAATAATTTTTACCTCATTTTCTCAATAAAACAAGGTATTAAATTTCATGAAATGTCCGAAGACAAAATCATAATTCTCCCTGACTTTGCACATCTCACGTAATGACAAGTAATGCTATTTGTATTTGTCTATTACCTTCGAACGCGTTACTCTAATACGTTATAAATATAATTACGAACATGAATAATATTTTAGTGCAAAATGGTATATGGAAAAATAAATTACTGCAGGTAAAGAAGTCACAGCATAATCACAAATACAAAATGAGAGCAAACATCGTATTGTTCGTGACATTACAATTATAGAAATTGTTTCACATTCAGGAGTTTATGGTCCATATGCAATGAGAACTTGAGCGTTCATCTCAACAGTTGCACCCATTCCCGCGAGAAATGGAACACACGCAAAGTGGCCTGACAATCTCCTCGATCTCAAGAGTCTCGAGAGGAACAATGGAATTCCTTTCAAGCAAGTTATTCATTACTGAAAAAACAACTTGCAGACCCATAAAAGACGTGCAGAATCAAAATTAGAACAGCATCCTTAATAGCAAAGTACAGCGTTACCGAAGTTCATCGTTCCAAGGCGAACTTCAAACACTTGCAGGGCGAACGTATTTGACTACTCCGGAATCATCACTTCTGTGGCACAAGCTCTCTCTTACAACCGACTGTTGCGGACCAACTGAGGGCGGCAAACGGATGCACCAAAGATACTGCAGTGAGACACGAGTGGCGGTTGGTCCTACAACCAGTTCGTTTTGGAGTTATATTCTCTTCTTCATCAGCCCACATAATACGACGGTGGTAAAACACCCTACTATCCAAGCTATTTAAGAACGTTCCAGAGGTCACGTTGCAAGCATTTCTTTATGTTGGTTACTTCTTTCACCAATTTCCAACAATATTGCTCGAGGCGTAAGTTTTAATGATCCTACTGAAGGATCGAAAAGTTTTCCAGAGATCAAGAAGTCGACTTGAGATACTATGGTGGCTCAGGAACACTGGAAAAAGGAGTTGAAGTCCTCCTCGGTGGGCTTTCGAACTGAATAAGAAGTTTCTAAATATGTCAGCAATTCCTCTGATGTCCAAAGAATATAGTGAAGGCGAGCAACTTATGTTTTTAGAGAACTGTATTATATTTTTTTTTATAAACCCTTAAAGTCAAAATAAGTTTAAGAAAACTATATTCTTAAAAAGATTTACTCAAACGAAACAGTTTAATGTGCCCTTTATGAGCTTCGCACTTGAATTATAGACCTATTAAATTTGAGAATGTATTTCTGAGAAAAGAACAGAAGATTCATTTTTATTACACGTAAGCTTCACATTCCATTCCCGAGTGAAAGTCAGCGGCTACTTCTATCGTCTGTTATATTCAAATTTAACGACAAGGCGTAGTCCTCAGACCTGAGAGTCATCTTTTAAAATGAAGACAATTTGAATTCAATTGAAAGCCACACGATGGCAGAAGTGAACAGGAAACGGCTGGCAATGGAGCCTTGCGGGAACAACAGGGATCCTGCCAGAGCAAGCAATAATGACGACAGAATAGGAGAGCAGCCCGCAAGAGCAGCAGCGCGGGGTGGCAGCCTGATCAGAAGAGTCGGCAAGAACGCCTCCCGAATGACAGTGGGGCCCGCCAAAGGAGAGAGAGAGAGGGGGGGCGCGAACGCTGCGATTGACGGCGGTGGAAGCGGCGCGGCGGGGCGCGGGCGAGCAGAATGGAGGCCGTGGATTTAAAGCTTCGCCGAGAGACGGCGCGCCGTGGGAGACAAAGCGTGGGGGGCGGGGGGGGGGCAGCCGGCGCGACGAGGATGGCAGCACCACTTACCACCGCGCCGGAAGGGCGCGCCAAGCAATCACGCCCCCACCCCACCCCCACCCCGCCCACTACTCGAGAGGCGCGCAGTTCGCAAAACTTTCTCAGCCGGAGTGGACATCGCCACTGGGCCGCCCGTCCGAAAAGCCGCTAGAGGACAGAACAGCCAACTCCACGAAGAAACTCGGGAAGTAGTGTCTAATTCAACGTATTAGGCTCATAATTATGTTTCATTGAAATAATTTGCCCAATTAGTTATAGTCATTACGCACAAATCTGCTAGCTGAGCAATAATATAATATAATTGCTCAAAAAGTAGAAAAGCCCATCATGTGCATTCTGAATCGATTTAAACTTGAAATATTTGAAGAAAAAGAAGAGAGCAAAGAACGATAATGAAAAGGGTTTGCTTGTGACAGTTTAAGAAGCAAACCCTGTTCAATGACCTCCTCTGCTCGATCGACCCATAAAATACCCGCATTATGTAGCGGAATAATAGATAAACATTAAACGGATTAAGACTGGGCGGCTGCATTGTGGCTCCCACCGCTTCAGTACTGAGCTGCCCTTCACACAGCCAGGCTACTCATCTTCTAGCGGACATATATTTGAGGCAGGAGGACCCCTAGACGATTCTCTGCATTTTCAGAGGCGGTATTGCTTCCGGTATTGTTTTAGGGGTTTAAATAATTGAAGGATAACAAGTATGCATCTCAGAATATTTTTAAGTTAATTGTTTGCTGCGGGGTAACGATGAAGACCTACAACCTTTTCGCACAATACATATGCGCGATATCAGCAAGAGATTTTACGTGAAGTGCGTGCAAAGGACAACGCAAGTGAACTCTTTAGTCTCTTTAATTTCTTCCTCGCGCTTCGTTACTCATTCGCGAGCCGACACCGCGAGATCTCGGAAAAATCGGTGCTCCAGGCACGTTGCGGCGGCGGAGGGTCTAATATTCCCAGAGATGCAGTGCATGTCCTCAGAGGCAGTGATGTTTCGGTGTAGAATTGCAGAGAACAGCGTATGCGGTGGCAAAATAAAATTAATGCACTTCATCTGCCTACGCCGGTCACTGGAGGCCGCGCTCCACTTCCACGAGTCAAACGAAGACAGCAAGAGCGTCCGCGGATAAAGCAATCAGAAGAGCGAACGACGGCGGTAATGGCAAACCATAGAAGTTAAGAGAAGGACCAGATAAAAACCGCAACGCGGTGGCAAAAGTAGAAGGAGAGAAGGGGGAGAAGGGGGAGAGTTGAGGAGAGGGGAGGGGAGAGAGAGAAGGGAGAGAGTAGATTGAGATTGCAGAAGTTGGTGGTAGATATGATAAGTCTGGCGAGCAAACGTGGAGGATGCTGACAGGAAAGAAGGCAATATGACGACGAAAGTGTGAAAGCATCAAATGGTGGCGGAGGCTGTTGCTGGAGGATAGGGGCAAAAGGTAGGCGAATAAATGAGATAGCAGCCGGCGACTGGCAGGTAGCGCGCTGCGGCAAAGGGTCATTCGCCGATTCAAACGCTCGCTGGCGGATGGCGGGCGGGGTGGGGGTGGGGGGGGGTCGGTCGCTGGGCCCGACGCGGGCAACGACGGCGTTTCCTGCTTCTGAGATATCGATTTCGGCAGCGGCCACGACTGCGGCAGTCCAGCATTAATTTAGGTGCGCACGGCGTAAGCCCTGCTGCCGCCGCCGCCCTCAGCCCGCTAAGGAACGGGGCTTCCCAGGACCCTCCCCTGGAGAACGAACGAACTTGCTCGCCGACATTGGGAATTTCCTCCAAATCCTCTGGCAACATTGTGAGGGGCTCCCTGAAAGGCTTATAGTTTTGCTCCACAAACAGGGAATCCTCCTAATACAGTGCAGTACTATCTGGACTTAAGTGTATTAATGGAGGAAAACCCTCGTAAATACAATAAAATTTAAAAAGTAAGTATAATTATTATACAAGTTTTATCAATAATTGTTTTCTTTAAAAGTTTGATTTTTACATTGTAAATTAATGAACATATATCAGAATAATGCGTCTTCGGGCTCCACGTTCTTAACGGTGAAAGGAGGGATTCCATTATTCTATAACTGCCGAAGAGTTGTTTAGTATGCAGGAGTTTTTCAGCACGGAAGGCACGCCCTAAACTTCACTTTTAGAGAGAACTCATTTCTTTTCTCAGGTCACGGTCGACCATAAACCTATTTTCAGATGAATTGCAAGAAGACGAAATTGCAACCGTTACAGAAATATGGTTATCTGCATCTAAATGTCGAACGCCAAAGGAAAAGGCAAAGATCCTTAAAAAAAAATCCAAGAAAGCGCCACGTCAAACGGGATTATGTAATGCGCGAGAGATGTTCAGATTGAAATCATGAAATGGCTAATACGATAGGAACATGCAGAAATAACTTCTTAGTTAAGGCGGCCGGCGACGATCAGAGATAAATTTGTCACGTACTCGAAATGTAGCAAACACAAGACCAGAAAAATAGGTCGAGTGTTGTCAGGTGCTCATAAAATCAGTCAATACTTGACGAAATGCCCTGTTGTCCTCCAGGCAACGCATTGCATTCACAGCATCCGGTGCCGAGCAGCACGCGCCTTACCGGCTCCAGCCGTCGTCGTCCGAGTCGTCGCTGTAGGGCGGCGCGCGCGCGCGTCGTTGGAAGGCGCGCCTGAAGAGGTCCATGGCCGCGGGGCGAGGGCGCGCTGCGTCGTGCGCACTGAGCTGAGGCGCGAGGGCGTCCGGCCCCAGCGCAGCCGCCGCCGCCGCTCTCGATCGCCCGTTTCCGCTCTCGCCCCTCTCCCCCTCCCTCCCTCCCACACGCACACTGGGCCCTAACGGGGCAACCAAGACGCGAGGCACACCACAAAATACACTGATGGCCTATTCACTACCCAAGGAAAGAGGTGTATTAACAAGCAATTGCTTAGAGCACCTTCAGAGTGGGGTGTCCACAATATTTATTTTTTAAACCAAGATATGTATTACTTCATAAATACCAGTATGAACATTAATATTTAATATTGTGTTTAAATTGTGTTATATACTTTCATTTCAATTCAATTTCGATAACGTACAGTTGAATATTTCAGCATTATGAGAGGGTGCCGTAGTTTTTAATAATCAATTCGACCCTGTCTGAGTAAGTGGGTTTGTTCAGGAGGCAATGCCCAGAATACTTCTATTTGGAATTGTTTGTTCGGTGATCTCGAGTTTCATGTTGGGCATGTTTTTGCTTGGCCTTCATAATTATTCTATCGGATTCCAAAATTCAAGCGGAGTAAAAATCATGTGACAAGGCTCACAATGGTCTTTGCAAATACAATAATGATTAGAAATAGTATATGGACCTCCGTGCAACGAAAATCACTTGACACGTGGCTCAACGTTTACCGAAATAAAAAAGCCATTAACTCTCTAGAATCTGAATCAGTCGATGGAGACAAGCGGAGCACAATAATGCAAAATAAACAGAATAACTCACATAGAAAGTAAAAAGCAATGGCAAATACACCTCAAATTATTTGTGAATTAAACCTCCGGGCATTAATTCTTTACGAGCGGGAGAATTATTTATGTATTACGAAAAGAATCTTGATAATTTATAGACAATAAAAAGATAATTAATAAATTAAAATTCTGTACAAGATATAAAATCTTCCAGTAAATTCAGAATATAAAACAATGTAAAAAGGTCTAAAACATTCGCAATATTCTTCACATTTACGTTCAAAAGAGCAAACTACAAGGGACATTCCAAATCGGACCAAATTTGGAATCGAGCAAAAATACTCCGAAAGTAACCAGTATCTTCCAAGCATTTAAAAGAAAAAAAATGCTCATTTATGTGTTTAAGAATCTTATTTCCTTTACCGTTTCACACAATTTCATTTTTTGTGAGTGGAAATGTCATTCTGGATATCATATAATTTTCGCCGAATAGCGTTTGGGAGTCGTTTCGGCGCACTGCCTGAGGGAGCGGACGGACGGGGCAATACGGAACGAGCGGGCGTGGGACGGCGTGGGACGGAGAGTCAAGGCGACGGACTTCTGCCAAGAGAGGGTGGAGAAGTGAAGCAAGGCAAGAAGAGTGGCCGTGGAAGGACGTGCGATGCGAGACAGAGCGT